>JADRCD010172126.1:0-51653 GCA_019843815.1 Montemys delectorum
GTGTGTGTGTGTGTGTGTGTGTGTGTGTGTGTGTGTGTGATGAACACAGGACTTCTATGCATACGCAAATAGAACCAGGCTTCTCCATAAGCAGGGAGTATATTAAGGTGATAATCATAACATGATTGAATCACAGCTTAGAATAATTGATTGAAACACATTTAAAAATGTTTTCATTTTAGTTTTATTGAAGTGAGCAGTAATCTTAAACTTTCTTAAAAGGCACCCAAGTATAATTATCTTGTGAACCAAAAATATACAAAACTGTACAGAATAAATAGTTCATAGAAATCTAGTGATACCTTCTTGTAAAATAAAGCTACGCTGTCCTTCTCCTGAGGCAGCTCAGAACACTCACCTAGAGACACGCCTTTTGCTAATAATCTACAGTATCTATCAGTGTATGTCAACAAAAATAAAATAATTTTTATACCTTTTAATTACTTGCCACAAAAGACACATTTTTACCATTATCATCCAGTTGTACAGAAAATTAACACTATGAAAAGAAGCAAACTTACTAAGTGCTCTACTCACGTATACAGTAGAATCTCAGTAGCCTTAAAAAAAAAATCCCAAGAAGAATAGAATGTCGAACACAAATCACATACCTTAGTTTCACAGCAGCATTACATCAAAAAAAAAATCCCCACAAAATGTGTAGATTAGACTAACACATTTGCTTATTTATCCCACATGAACTATTTGCCATCTTAAGTCTGAATTCAGAAAGCTTAGCAATGGCATCCTTTGTAGAAAATTCAGAATCATTAATGGCCCACATAATTACAGAATTTACATTTTTACTTACTATTGCCATTTTTAAAAATTTAAGTTCCAGTTCCCTTTTTATTAACTGTGAGAAAATTTAGTGTGTTTGACAATGTAAATTTCTGATATATATGTTGGCTATGAATGAATATACTCCTTACATACTATGTATATATATATATATATACAGGCATATAATTAATTGATGAAATTTAATTGTACTTAGTCATGAATAGAGTATTCAAGAAAACTGGAGCTTTTTATATGTTTAACCCTTTAGGTGTGCAAGAGAAATTCTATGAAATACTTGTAAGCATATGGAGCAATACTACTATATGCAAGGACTTGTTTTATTTGGAACAGGCTATATTGCCTGATGGTAATGCCATGGCTTCCTCAATTATCCCTGAGTTTCACTTTCTTCTTTAATCTCCCGTAGGATTACTGCTGTGCTGAATTCTGATTGGTAACACCCACGTAAGGCACTTATTTCAAAGGTTTGGACTTAAGTCAGAATCACAGCATTTACCCAAAAGCCCACAAACCGTCCTTCTACGTTTGCTGCTCCAAGACTTCTAAATAGTCAGGTTCAGTATGCAAGTTAGCTTTGAGCTCAAAGTATTCATTTTTAGTCTGTTCTACCAACACCTTCCTTGGTCGTGAGTACATCAATGTTTCCATCAATTTCAGCTCCTCATGGGCTCCAGGATAGTTAACCTCCACATCTGGCTGGAGCTGAGCAATATTTTTTCTTAGGTATTCTGTGATGCCAAGTTGCTGTAGTTCCCTTTCTTTCTCCAAAATGTTCCTATACAATAAGCTTGCATCCTGAAATGATAGGAAATCTGTTGGTTGGTCTGTAGTTTTGTATTTCATATTTGAACCTGTAAGGGGTGAATGATTTTCTCGTTCTAATAGGCTCCTTTGAAGATGTTTTGCATCATTTCCTTCTTTATCATTTCTTTCTTCAACTTCTTCCAAATGCTTTAGACCAAAGGACGGACTTCTGTAGACATGAACCATTGGACTCACCATGTGCTGTTCATAGAGAGAGGAAGAAGGTCTTTCCGTTGTGTGGTGGGTTGTTTTATGACCATACATGCTGTACTGCAAGTGTACAGGACTGTTGTCTCTCAGTTGCTCCTCTACTTTTTTCTTTTTATATCTTCTCCTACGGTGGAGGACAAAGACCACGATCCCCGCAGCACAGAATACAATAGTTATGAACACAATCAGAAGTCCTAATATTAGAACGGATAAGGGCACGGCATCAGTGAGAGAACTTAGAATACTACCAGCTGTATCTGTTGCCATTGTGGGAGAAGTGACAATAATGTAACTAGTCTGAGTTGGCATGGAAGGGTTATTCACTAAACCAGGGCAAAGAAGTTCACTGTTGAGGGCTTTTAATTCCTTTTTGTCAAGATGCCCTGGGGAAGTGCAGAGGATATCATCTGTCATCGTGCCCTTGCCAAGCGTATGGATCCATTGCTGCAATCCAACCAAGTCACAAGAGCAGTCCCAGGGATTATCTTCAAGGTCAATCTGTATCAGGAAGTCAAGGTCATCTAATATGTTACTTACTGGTAAATGGGTGAATTGGTTTGTTTTAAGATTTACTCTAGTTAGAGGAATACCTAAAAAAATATGTGCAGGTAAAACTTGAAGGAGATTGTTATTTAAATAAAGAACTTTCAGTTTAGGCATTGGGTTGAAGGTCCCTGGTAATATTTCCTTTACTGCATTGTATTCAAGATATAAATACTCAAGACTGTGGAGACCCAGAAACATGCCTTTGTTTAGTTTGGTCAGATGATTGCCATTGAGATAGAGCTTCTGGAGTCTTGTCAGATTCATAAAGGATCCCTCTTCAAGAACTTCAATACGATTGTTTCCCAAGTGAAGCATTTCCAAAGTGAAATAGTCCATCAGGTCAGACTTCATTAAAGTATGAATAATATTGCCTGCAAGAATCAGCTTTCTAGGATTGTGTGGAGGAGGTTGTAGATCTGACAAGCTTTCAATATTGCGCTCCTGACAGTGGATCAGAAGTCCTGAAGGGGAGAGAGCTTTACAATTGCAAGGAATAGGACAGTAAGGTACTGGAAGCTGAGTGGCTGGCCTTGTAAGGTAAGGTACCAAACCTGGTGCTTTGGTAGGCTGTTTTAAAACAGATGTATTCTTGCTTGATAGGCGGCTGTCGCTTGTTGAAGATGTTATGGCCAGCAAAGATCCTGATGGGTCCTCATGCTCTTCATACATTGGGGGAGTAGGGCAAATAGATTCCTTTTTCAGACGACTCAGTATGCTCCCTTTGAAAAGTGGAGGGCTGTAGCATATCACATCACCGATTATAGATTGTGGAGGCATATTTTCTAACCAGTTCTTAAGCTGCAATAATTCACAATTGCAGGCCCACTTATTGTCCTCCAACTGGAGATCCAATATCCGGCCAATGTGTTCTAAAAAGCCAACATAAGGCAATGTTTGCAACTGGTTCCCACGAAGATCTAGATGGGTTAGAGGAACAAATCGAAATATGTTTGGAGGAAGACTCTCAATAGCATTGTCATTTAAAATTAACACTTTCAGCCTGTTGAGCTTGCTGAAGGCACTTGGTTCAATTACTGTAATGAAATTATTATCAGCCTGCAAGAACTCCAGGTTCTCCAAACCATGGAAGGTATCTTCTTTAAGAATTTCCAAAGAATTGTGATTGATATGAAGTTGCTTAAGAAGCCCAAGGCCACTAAATGCACCAGTCTCAATATCTGCTATGTTGTTAAATCCAAGGTGTATGGAAAGGGCATTGGTAAGACCAGAAAAGTCATTCGAGTGAAGCATTGTCAAGCCATTATTTAATAAACTTAAGTGGAAAGGTCGTGATGGTGGCACACTGATTTGGGATAATTTATTAATGCCCTTTTCTTCACAGTTTATTATCATTATGCCATCTTTCTCCTCACAACTGCAAAGAGTGTCGCAAGAGCCTCTGACTGAGGGCATTGGTGACTGGGACTGTAGAGACAGGCAAGCAAGGAGAGATGGATAAAGGAGATAAATCCACAGCTTCATTTTGTGATATGATTGGATCTGACTCTGTAAAAAAAAAATAATAATAACAAGGGATTTTAATGGGCAAAAGCAGGGAGAAGTGTCTGATAAGATTTGTGTACAAAGAAAATTCCCATGAAACTATGTATAACTTGCTGCATCTTCACTTTTCTTTTAGTTTGAATCAACATTTAAACAGTGTACTTTAACTTTAACTTGCATCTTCCTCAAAATTAAGGATAATTGAACATTATAACATTATATCAGCACTTGTGATCACAAGTGTTAAAAAGTGCTTTTCACAGAGAAGAGAATGTTTCCTGGCTCACTGGATACTTCAACATGGTCCATAACTGAATATCTGAATAAACCATGACCAATTTCCTTTGCAAAAATTTCCATAAATGCCAGAATATATATATGATAAGATAATGTAGAGCACTGGTGATCAAATGTATAAAATGGTGTGAATGTGAATGTATATATAAATGTGTGTATACTTGCAAGTGCATTTATGCTCTCAGAGAGCAAGAAATAATTATTTATGCATAAGCATATCTTTGTTCTAACTTGTTCTGGTTTTGCAGAATATATGCATAGTGCTGAAAATTCACTTTAAAAGATTAAGGAAGATGTGTCTTTAATTGTATAATAAAACTTAGTATTATAAAAATGCTCTTTTTTTCTAAGGCAGTTTTTACATGGCTTCGATTATCAAATGTATATGCTTAAGCATATCCACATTTTTAAAAAGTCACACTTTATCTTGAATTTCTAGATGTGAGATACTTTCTGCTGCTTTTAAATTTCCTCATGAATGAAGTAAAATTTAGTTAAATAAAAAAGGAATCTACAACATGTGTTTCAATATTCTATAAAGAAAACAAACAAATGATCAAACAAAACAGAACACGCAATGTCTCCTCTAAACGTCTGGCCAATGACTTGCATAGGACACTAAGCAGGATGTCGGACACTGAACGTCATGTCACCTCACATTTAATCCTTCAGTAAGGCATACATTTGCAAAAAAAAATGAGGTCTGAAATAAACTGCACACCTTTAAAATGTTTCAGGATATTCTTTAGATGCCTAAAAAATGATAGATTAGTAAGTAATCATTTATATAAGCCATCAATTCCCATAAAAACTACAGGCATATCAGTAGTCTTCAGAAAGACTCAAGTTGAAATGACTGCAGAGACAAGGGGAAACATACAAATCTAAATATATATAAATCTGTCCCCTTTTTTAACTATTTGGCCATAAGTAGATAAATGAAGTTGAAAGACAAGCACCATATTTCATAACTATTGACCATTACAATGCTGATTAATGTTTTCAGTTTTGTAGATAAAATACAAATAGTAACACTAATGTTAATTATAATCAGATAAAATATCCCAGGTTGAGTCAATAAGCCTGAAAGTAAACTTTGGTCCCTGAAAATACATTGTTTCCTTGGAAACTTACAATCCAAATTTTCTGGAAGGCAAAAGGCAACTGAAGGAACAAAACAATAGAAAGCCTTTGCATGTCAAGGCAAAGTTAGGAGGCTTGACATTTCCACAGGGAGAAAGACTAATTTTAAACAGTTCAGAGCACTCTGCTCAGATTTAAGGAGCTTGTGTTGGAGCCTTCTGCTTGTGCTTTGGCTCACAGAAAGTCTAAGTAATTCATAAATTACTAACAAGGAGTTTGATTTATTTCATCAACAGCAGCATCCTGAGAACACAGTAAATACTTTCCAGATGTTAACAGCTTATTTTTTATCTTATAATCAATTTATGCTATTCAAAATGTGCATGGTATATAGTTTTAAATCTTTTCAGAAATGTATAGCTTTCAAGTCAACGTCTATTGCCCATATCTAATATAATCTTAAAATAGTCACAACTCCATTTGCATATTTTCAAAGACTACTAAATTTCATGATCGAACCGTATAAAAGTATCATACTAAGTTCAAAGCATTGTCTAACATAGTGCCTATACTTGAAATTCAACCATAGCATTCAGTTGTCCTTTGGAAGACACACACTTTTAGTTTCTAATAACAAACTGCATGTTTAAAAAGAAATAATGGCATATTATGGAATCTGTTTTTCCCTACAGCCAGCTGTTGAACTAAATGCCCGTTGCCCAGGAGAAAAGGCATCTGCTCTAGTGTTAGCTTGGCTAGTGAACAAAAATAAAACTGAGTATCCTTTAAGGAAAAGAAGAGAGAGAGAGAGAGAGAGAGAGAGAGAGAGAGAGAGAGAGAGAGAGAGAGAGAGAGAGAGAGAGAGAGAGAGAGAGAGAGAGAGAGAGAGAGAGAGAGAGAGGAGACACATAAATTCACTATCTTCAAGATAATGCAAACATCAAAATATAATAAGCTGCAAGCATTCCTCTTACCTGTAAAGCAGTCACTTCCTGGTACTATATGAAATGCGCAGCTGGAAGAGATGTCCAAAGTCAATCAGTTTCTTTATTGAAAAAGAAAACACCAATCACAGGAGCACAGTGCACTTTCTCCTCAAATATCACTTCTACTCAAGTCCCATAGCTTCAGAAAGTTAAAACATCTGGTCAAAGGCAAAACGCTGAGCCCTTATTTTCATTGAAAGTACTGCAGGCAGAGCACACACTGGAGCATCCTGAGGCCAGAGTCCCTTTCTCCCCCAATTAATATTCACAGCATACTTCACAGCTATGCTGACTTTGTTTTGCATATAGTTAACCATTGACAAGCTGCTGATCACTGTAAATAAACAAGACGCTTTGCGGAGACCCCGGGGTGTTCACTCTTGCTTTCTTTGGTCGCAGATCCAGACTGCTGTACAGCTAGCTCTCCTTCCTCTCGGGCGAGTCTTTCTAGTTAGCTCGGTTTGTTATTAGTCAGATTGCCAAGGACTGGGAGGTAGGCGTAAATAAAGAGACTTCTTGGCTTTTGACTCAGCCTTTAAGCCCTTCCCCATCAGAAGTGCTTTAATCTGCCAGTGTCATATAACACAGGAGACAGCTCCACCTTGGGACTGTTCAATGCCTCCTATTTCTGCAAATAGTCTTTGCACTGCTTTTTTTTTTTTTTTTTTTTCTTTTACCAAATAGAGAGCAAATGAGTTTTGATGGAAATGATTGAATGTAGCTTTAAATGCTTAATAACGTGTTTTGTTATGAATGAAAGATGAATAAGACAATGTTGAAATTGTTTCTTGCACAGCAATATACTGTACACACACATACACATACACACACACACACACATACACACACACACACACACACACACACACACACACTGAAATGACAAGCAGGCTTCCTGCAGAATACTTACTTCCTGTCATTTTATGCTTGGTGTTTTGAGTTGAAATTGGGCACTAATTAAATTTTAAAATGTGACACAAATTGCTTCTCTGAAAAACGTGGCTTTTTCATTCACCATTTAAAAATAAATCAAAAGCCTCACGTGTGACTGTAGTTTTCAGCCTTCATTATGTTTCCCCCTAGAGAAAATACTTTATAATGAAGCTAAAATTTAGGGGCCACTGCTGCTTCTGATTTATTCGAATTTTTGTTTATAATGGAAGTGCAGTTATTTAAAAGGTATTTAAAAAAATAAGATTATTTAGATTAGTTTATAAACTGGATGTCACACCCCTACATATGACATTGTTTTTTACAAATCAAAGTGAATCTAGTTACTTATGTAATAACTGTAGCATTATAATTTTAATTGTATTAGCTGAGAAGAATATAAGCTCCTAAGTAGTTCATATTTTAAAAACATTTGTTTCTTCCAATCTTATACATTTTAAAATCCTTCTGAGGAGTCACAGACTTTAATTCTTTAGTTCTCTAATTGCTTGATTATAAGAACTTATTTATTTATAGCATTCCAAATGCCTTATCATTTCATTCTTAAAATGATATATTAGATACCAATACTTGTTTCTCCAAAATCATTCTGTTTAGATTTCTTCTTACCCTAAGATTCCAGGGATCATATATATAACCTTAGAACTCACTTCAGAAAAATTCACTCTGATGATAATTACATCGACAAAAAGGAAGAATAACAATTGGATTCAGTGTTTGACAGCAGGTATATACACTTAAGTCGTCAGGGGACTCATGACTAGCCCTTTGTACTATGTTTATATTGTCTATTCATTCTTTTATCTATGTCCATGGCATTGTGTGCATTAAAACTGGGGCAGTGCCAAGAGGGCAGGAAAAATGATGAGAAATAGGAGGATGAAGAGTGGCTATTGAACTAAAACGAGAGAATGACTGTCAGAGTGTGCAGTGATTGGCTAACTCAAACCTACTTGATAATGTAGACAGGAAGCTCCACATGAGAATAATTACCAATCAAATACTAAGAGGGAAGAGGAACTCCAATTATCTTCTGAAAATGTAATTTTCTCATTTTATCATTTTATGTTGGGAGGAAAGTCCACAAAAAGAAAAAGAAACGAAGACAAGTGTCTGAACAAAATTTCTTCTGGACAACTGGAAAGTGTACGCTCTGTACTGCTTTTATCTGTACTGATATATTTATCTAGTTTTAACCAACTTGAACATAGGTCTGTTTTCCAGTAGCAGAAATTCATGAACTGTATCGTGAATTCCTTAGCCTTCACTATCATTTTAGTGCACAAATTACACTTATTCAACAAGGGGAAAGAAATGACAAGGCATACGATGCTGTAGGGTTGGGAATGAGGGTCAGGAGTAGAAGCTTGCACAACACTGGGAAGGCCTTGGGTTTGCTCCCAGCACTGAAACAAAATTCACTTGGTCTCTAACTTTCGATTGAAACAACAACAAGAGTTATTTTGAGCAAAATTTGTAACATGTTATGAAAAAATGATAATGTTGATAACTCAATTTAAGCATAATCTTAGCATTAGCTAAATATAAACCTTATAACAGTCGTAATGATTATAGATAAGCCTGTTGTTCTTTAGGCCTCACTAACCACAATGATCAGTTATTTCATTGATAGACACAAAAAATCCAAACCATTAATGGCAGGTGTATATTAACAATTCATAAAAAATGGTGCCTTAAACATTTTGTTTCACCTTTCTCAGTGTACTACAGGATTGGAGGTGTTCTCTCTCTCTCTCTGTCTCTCTCTCTGTCTCTCTCTCTGTCTCTCTCTCTGTCTCTCTCTCTCTCTGTCTCTCTGTCTCTCTGTCTCTCTCTCTCTCTCTCTCTCTCTCTCTCTCTCTCTCTCTCTCTCTCTCTCTCTCTCTTTCTCTCGACCATATAAGTGAGAAAAGAGAGACAGAGCTACAGTAGTATTCATATATCTGCTCCTTTCTGATCTTCACTGTGGATATAATACAAGATTTTTAATTTTATAGATTGTAAAAGAAAAAAAATTAAGTCAAATAGAAGTTTTTTCCTGATAAGCTGCTTTTACTGACTAGTTTATATCAACTTGACTTTAACAAGTTTGATTCAAGAAACGGAAAACTCAGCTGAGAACACTCTCATCAGATTAGCCTGTGGGCAAGGATGTGCTTCATTTTCTTAAATTAGTAATTGATGAGGAAGGGCCCAGCCCATCGCCAATGTTGCCGCCCTTTGATAGATGTTCCTAGGCTGTATAAGAAAGCAGACTGAGCAAGTAAGTGAGCAGCCTCCTAGGGTCTGAGCATCAGTCCCTGTCTATAGGTTTCTGCCTATAGTTTCTGCCCCAACTAGTGTGGGTGATGAATTGTACACTGAAATAAGCCCTTTCAGACCAAGTTGGTTTTATTCATGGCATTATACCACAGAATTAGAACTAGCCATCACAGATATTGCAATCATAAGTCCAAGTATATTATTAGCTATACAGTAAGGTCAAGCCCAGCCTGGGCTAGATGAGCCCATACCTCAAAATAAAAGAGAATTGTTCATTTATCATTGAGATAATTGTACCTTAGAGAACTTGTGCATGGATGTACTGATTTTAGAGTAATGTTTAAGTATTATAGTGGAATATTTAAAACAACTGAATTCTAGAATAGATTGCAGACCTAGACATCGGAGTCAGTTTTGACACAATATAGGTAAAATTTAAATATTTTAGATAGAAAAAATATCTTAGTGACACTGGGAATGAGAAACACACAAGGAGTTTGCAAATACTTGAGGTTTTATCATTGGAAGAAAAACTTTAAACATATATCCTGAAATAAATGTCACTTTTATGTATGTATAAACTTGTATTGAAGGAAATATTCAACTCAAATATTCAAAATAGCTATCTATCATCTTGTTTTGTCTATTCCATAGGTTACTTAAATTTATAATAATGCTAAAAAAATGAAATCTAAATAACTAAGATTAATGCCAGTGAAGTAGTTGTTCATTGCTTTAAAATTTTCCCTAGGTGAGGAGGTATAGGCAGTTAATGGCTACTGAGCCCAGAGAATCAATAGCCATTCCTAAAGAATAATTACACTATTATTACTAATGTTACATTGTGTAGGGGGAGAGTACCTGGGCTACTGTCTACAAATGAAGGTAAGAGGAGGGGTTTCTGGAGTTGATTCCATCTTTCCTTTGTTATATGAGTTCATGTATTAAATACAGGTCTAAAGGATAGCATAAAAATACTGTTACCACTATCTTACAGGTTCCCAAATGCAACAATTTTATGAACATTAGTAAATAAATATGTATTATTTCCTATCCAAATTTACATTTTTCTTTAAATTTCTATAAGTATCTTGAAATGCATTTTTAAATTAAAAGTTTTAAACAACCTGAAATAAATAAAAAATACTTTCTAACAATCCCAAAGCCTAATATCAAAGTAAATATTTATTTTTGATACCATATTTTCCATTTAACAAAATAATTTACATTAATAGGATGAAAATGTTTTTTAATAAGAATCAGTGAAGTTTGCCTGAAGTACAATATTTGAAACTGTGGTCAGGATGTAAAATAAATGTATAGATAACATAGATATATACCTACATATATAAAATGAATCAATAAATAAAATTACTGCTGCTTAGAGAGGCAAAGACCATTTCCTCTGAGAGTACAGTCACCAATAAATTAAGTATATTCCAGTGAGAGACCACACATTCAAAAGTGTTTGCTATTTGGGCAGACCAAATTGGATGTGATGATCAAACGACTCTGATTTGGGGGAGGAGGGAAGTCGAGGGTTGAGAATGATCTGGGAAGAGCTGAGTTCGTAGTGAGGTGACAATGAACAAAATAAATTGTATACAATTCTCAATGAACTCATAAATCGTTTATAAAAGTATTGTTTTTAATCATCACATTTCTGTGCCCTGAAATAAATGCCGAATTTGCTTTTCAAATATCAAAATTAGATTTAGCGTTCATGTTCCAGTGGAAGAGAAGACCATCAGGTTTTACAATCATCATTTCTTGGAGATAATATTGCAAATGTGAGTAGAGCCGTAACCAGTGACTTACTTGTAATAACAATATACATTTAAATGAACAAAACATAATTTTCAGTTGATAAGGAACATATCTTCCTAGTTTTTACTCATCCTCCTGCATTTTCATAAATGAGAGTTGTGTTTACATGGCCAGCTTGTGCAATCCTTCTCTTGTGGTACAGAGCATATATTGGAAGAAATGTACGACACCAATATAATCATCTGCCCCATTGCATATAAATGAGTGTTTCAAAGAGTAGTGTTTGGCATTGAAACTTTATCTAAAATGATTAAGCTTTAATTGAATCTTATATTTCATTCATGCTTTATGTAATCTGACTATAAATATGCAATACTAAGAAAAGGACAATTGATTTATTCTAAGAGAAGCTTTATGTAGGAACAAAGATGGGGAACAGACAGTAGGAATCCCCAACCAATGTCTGACCCAAACTAAGACCAACTCCTTGAGCAAGAACTAATCCTTGACACTATTAATGATACTCTGTTCTTCTTGCAGATAGGATCCTAGCATAAATGTCCTCTTAGAGGCTCTGCCCAGAAGCTAATGGAAACAGATTCAAAGAACCACAGCCAACAATTAGACGGAGTTTGGGAGGTTTGTGGAAGAGTTACAGTATGACTGCGGGACCCAAACAACACTGGGACTCCACAGGACCACCAACAGTGTCAAATAACCCGGATCCTCAAGGGCTCCTAGAACCTGAACCACCAACCAAAGAGCAAAACTGGGCTGGGCCTAGCTCCCCTTCTCCCGCATACGCATGCACTAGCAGACAAGCAGCTTGCTTTTCATACAAGACCCCTAACAACTGGAGCAGGGGCTGTCTCTGAATCTGTTGCACGACTGTGGATCATGTTTCCCTTACTGGACTACCTTGTCTGGCCTCAGTGTGAGAGAATCCCCCTATTCCTTCGGTGAGGTCACTAGGGTGGAGTTGTAACCAAGGAGGACATCCTCCTTCTCAGAGTTAAAAGGAAGTTGGAAATACGGGGATCTTTATGAGGGGAAGACTGTGAGTAGGGAAGGCTGATTTTGGATGTAAGGGAAAAATAAGTAAGTTGAGAGAGAATATGAGAGAGCAAGAGAGCTAGAGAGTAAGAGAGAGAGAAGAGAGAAAGAAGAGAAAGGAGGGAGGGAGGGAGGGAGGGAAGGAGGGACAGAGGGAGGGAGGGAGGGAGGGAGGGAGGGAGAGAGACAGAAAGAGACAGAGACAGAGAAACAGACAGAGAGACAGAGAGAGACAGAGAGAGAAGCTTTATGGTCCAATTTCCTGTTGCTGACATGAAGCTGGTTCACGCAGACTTACACCATTGTTTAACCTAGCAAAACCTAAAATAGAATAAAACAAAACAAAGGTTGGAACAAGGGAAATCAGCTGTTTCCATAGAAAATATGTTAGGGATTCCATAACACTCCCTTCTTCTAATTGATGACTAAGCAAAGCGACTCACCAAAGTGTGGACGAATTCTTTCATGTTGAAAAATGAGCAATATAGAAGAATGCAGGAAAGCCCATGTGCTGAAACAATGCTAATCCTAGATATTTTCTTACAGTGAGAAATTCTGAGGTAGGACCTAACTCTCCTTTGTACTTCTTTCCCTGCACATGACTATAGAGTGTGTTGCACACAGTTACTATTTTAGTTGATAAGTAGCCTCTCAAGAAGAAGAAGAGGAAAAATACACACACACACACACACACACACACACACACACACACACACATAATCTCCTGCTTGTAACTAGACAATGCTATCAGATCACATGTTACATGAATGGGGAAAAT
Source organism: Montemys delectorum (assembly GCA_019843815.1). Lineage (NCBI taxonomy): Eukaryota > Metazoa > Chordata > Mammalia > Rodentia > Muridae > Montemys > Montemys delectorum. Next base: position 13,045 of record JADRCD010172126.1, read on the forward strand.
CCTAGGAGACTCCATCCCTAGAGGAACTACAGACAATTAATTAATGGCTATTGAGCAAGGGAAATTGGGACTTTTCCAGTAAGAATACTCAACAGGTTACCCAGAATCAAGTGATCAGCTCAAACACATGTATGTATGAGTATATAAGATATTTTGAAATGTTATGAAACTCAGAGAATCAGCTTTTGCATGATAAATTAAACCTCAGATAAATGAAAAATATCCTTTCAGAATTGACCTACATTTGTCCTACAGATACATATCTATTTTATACTTTGGAACATGCATGAAAAAATGTAAAGACTGTAACTATCATCATTCAAAAAAAATTCTAAAATTTTCCCTTTAAAAAAATATGTTTAATTACTAAAGAGTAGTGTTGTAAATGTTGTTAATCAAAAAAAGTAAGAAAATATGTTCAATATGTTCTATAGTTTTTATGTATTTGTATACTAAAATATGACAAGTAATAAATATAAAATATTAATAATGATTTACTTTGAATAAAAGTTAAGGTTATTATAATAAAATTATCTATTAAATTTGAAATTTTTGATAAAGAAATATTTTTGATTTAATAAAGAGGAAAAATTATTTTGTAAGAATCTTTAGGATTAAATAGCACATAAATTTTGTGTAATATATCAAATTTTTCCTGGTCAATAAGATGAATGAAATTCTGTTTACATAGAAAGCTTATTAAAAGTAACAATTAGGTTACACACTTGTTAATCTCTAAACAGTGTAAAGTTTGAAGTCATTGGACTTTAGTGAACATAGTAAAAAGTCTTTGAAACACATCCTTTTCTATTGATGAAAAATTATCAGAAACACGTCTTCTGCATGTTGTATCACCTCCTCTGTAGCTCCAGCTTTTAAGAACGTAAGGCACACTGCACTAATTTTAGAAGCATCACAAACTTAAACAGACAAATTATTGTAGCACAGCTTCTTTACCTTGGGAAATAAAATCATTGCAAAGCAGCACCCACCTGTTTCCACAGCATACAAACGCTGATATCATTAGAGATTATGTTAATATATCTTGATAGGTAGAGAATAGAGAATATGAAAATAAAGACTTATAATATAAAAGCAATGTTGAATATTTGTATCTCAGTCCTAAAAAACAAGCTCATTCTACAACAACCTTGATTTAAAACATTTTTACTCTTTTACTGCCCTCTGGTGGAATTTTAAAAATTGGTGCAGGAAAAAAAATACAGCGACAAACATGTAAGATTTTCTTCTTAAATTAGTAAATCTTGCAGGTAAATTTATTGCTAGCAGAACAATATCATTCTTGAGGGCTAGAAGTACATTAAAAACTCAGTAGGTTTATTTAAAAAGTATTACAATATGCAACCATAGAGCCACTGGCACTTTGCTATTCTTTAGCCCATGATCTATGGGATATTGATTATAAACATTCCTCAAAAAAAAAAAAATGAAATGCAGGCTGGAGTAATTAACTTAACTAACTAGATTATGAAAAATTTAGTTATTTTCCTTGGCTATTTAATACTGAATACTGTATTATTGACTTATATTAACCATTGAACTTATCATGTATGTAGAACCATTGGTCATGACACACGTAGTAACACATAATTAGAACCAGAATAAACCAACTATGTGAGAAAAATTACCATAATAAGAATTACTCTCCAATGCAAAGTCTCTTTACAGAGTCTAGATTTCTCCTTTTTCTGATTTCAGAGTATATTCACTAATAGAAGACAATAAGAATTATAAAGAATGGGCAGAATGTATATGAAGATTGTATTTTAATCCCATGAGTAAAAGAGCAAGTTATTCTCTAATATTTATTAATAACAATTCTTTTGCAAAAATATATTCATGACAGTGTAAATACATTAATATCAACTGAGGACAAATGATTCCAGAATTTAATAAGCTGTGAGTGATATATATTAAGCATGGTTCATTATTTTAGTGTTAGTTACAACACACATACATTACATTTATTATAACAATTTTTAGTATATTGTATCTAAATATAAATTTTAAAAAATGAATAATTTTTAAATTAAAGTACATCTCTAGATGTGGAGTTGTAGCTTACTTGAGAGTTCTCCTTTATTCAGAAAACCTGGGTTCAAATCTCCAGATTCATTTAAAAAATGAATCTTTAACATTATGACAGAAGAAATAAATATTATTCTCTGGTGTTTCTGTTCTGTTGATGGCCTTGGTGTACCTTACTGGTAACCAAGCCTCCTTAGTATTTCTCTGTTTTTGTGATTTGAATGAAAATGGCCTCCATAGGCTCATATATTTGAATACTGGTGCCCAGATGGTGGAACTGTTTAAGATTAGGAAGTGTATCCTGGAGGAAGGAGATGTGTCCCTTGAGGGAGAAGATGATGTTTCAAATGCCTTAGCTACTATGACTCTCTCCTCTCTGCCTCTTGCTTGTGTATTGTGATGGATACTCTCAGCTATTGCTTCAGCACCATCCCTTCCTGCTGCCACTCTCTGTGTTAGCTCCAAATGAACTCTTTCTTCTAAAAGCTGCCTTGGTCAAAATGTCTTATCATGGCAATAGAAAAGTAAGTAAGACACCTTTCATGCAATTAGAGAATTTCATTTTAAAAAATACCAATTCCACATATGCTTTCTCACACTGAGTTAGCACTTTTACCTAGAATATTAAGTTGCAATATTTCTGCTTGTATCCCTTCATGATGATGTTTCTGTTGCAATTTTTATGGTTGTTATAAAATATACATAGGGTTACACTGTTGCTTTCTAAGCCTGACACTCTGTTATGTGGCTATTATACAATGGAAAAAGTAATTTTGCAATTGTTTTGATTTTCAAATAAAAGTAAGAATTGATTTATTACTTTCTTAATAAATTTAATTGGTCAAACAAAGTGTGACACTGAATAAGATCAGACACTGTAACGTACTCCAGATACCTCAGGCATGGTAATGTGTGATGTATGTACAAAAAAAAAAAGTTATATTTACTGTGAAATATATTTGAGAAACAAAAATGCATTATGTGTTTTGACAAATACTGTCATCCCAATGTTATATCCTGGCAGAGTAGACAATGGTGGCATATGTTCTTCTTGTGACAACAGCAGTATCTAAGTTTATTAAGTATCCATTGAATTAAAATAATTTGTCTTGTTCAGTCACTTCTTGAAGACAGACAACATATGGGCAATTTGGATTTCATTCAGAGCCACAGAATTTCTATCAGTATTACATCAAATGGCTACTCTGGGGCAATCCCTAAAGTTACACAGTTACATTGGTTGGCAGCTGATATAAGTAAGATTCTGTCTTCCCTTCTCACAAAAGATGCACATGAATCAACCTTGGAAGCCTTGGTTCTGTCACTGTTGTAGAGTAACAGGAACTCATCACTGATGATGGTTAAGATGAGAGAAGAGGAGTTAAAGGTCACTTACTTCTTTGGCTTGTCCCATCTTTCTGTGACATCATCAGGGACTGATCTGCATTTCACTCTCAGCTGCTGGTAACATTTTAGCAGGTACCAGGCATCTCAGCAGTTGGAAACATAGGAGCTGCAGAAGGGACTTCCAAAACATTTGAAGAGAACACATACTATGAATGCAGGAATGGCCTATGATGCTTATGGGCACCACCAGGAAACCAAGAAGCAAGAAGAGCACAAAGCTAGAGTCCTTGGCATCCTTGGATTCCCAGTCCACAGTGCACCCTAGTCCATGCACATTTACGATGTACCTGTTTCAGCCCAGGAGAGGAGATGTGCCCATACCAAGGGGTAGAGTCAGAAAATGGTCCTCCAGGCTTGGAAAAATTGATCACTCTTACATGTACCCTGTGGACATAACATTCATAGAGCAGCACAGGGAAGGTGGTAATGAAAACAAACCCTTCAAAAAAAGAAATAAGAGTTATGTATGGAGCAGGGAAAAGTCACAGGAAAATCACACCTCCCACCACAAATACTGTACTGAGAATCTAAAGCCAATGGAATGATCTAGAAACAGCGAGTGATCCAGAATGGTAATGAAACAGGATCCCCCAGAAAACCAATTAGGAATGAATTTACCTATAAAAAATGCAGAATGAAAACAAAAGGTGGATCGTAGGAGAAAGATTTAAGCCCTAATTCGCCTAATCTCAAATGAAGAAGCCTCTGCCAAAAGTTATGCCAAAGAGAAAGCAAGAAAAGCCCGCGGGCTCCAGCATTCATCCCTTCTCTGCTTCAGTGCCTGGTATGATGTGACAGGACAGGGGTTCATCTTCTTCACCACACCTTCCACAAAGAGTGATGATTGGACCCATCTAAATCCACACAGCAAAATAAACTCTTATTCCTTTAAAACTGTTTTTATTTTGTTTTGATTTCTTTTTATTTGATGTTTTTTAATGCTATTTTGATAATTTTATTGACATTATATCCTGAGAATAGGCCCCTTCCCTCCACTACTCCCAGTCCCATCTGCACTTACCTCCTCCCCCCACCCCCTATTACTCTCTGCCTTTCTGCCAAGAGAAGGGAACTCTCCCATGGGTAGCATCAACCCACCCTGGCACATGAAGGATAAGTAGGACTAAGGTCATCCTTCTCATTGAGGCTGGATAAGGCTGTCCAACTAGGGGAAGGGCATCCAAATGCAGATAACAGAGTCAGAGACAGTCACTGCTCCAATTGTAAGAGAATCACATGAAGACTAAACTGCACATCTACTGCAAATTTGTAGAGGACCTAGGTCCAGCTCATGAATGGTAATTGGTTGTTGGTTTAGTTTCTGTGAATCCCCACTGGCCCAAGTCAGTTGACGCTGTAGGTCTTCTTGTGGTTCCCTTGACTCCTCTAGTTTGCTCTCTTCTATCTCCCATTGTTCAATAAGACTCCCCCAGCTCTGCCTGATGTTTATCTGTTGGTCTCTGCATCTCTTTCCATCCTCTACTGGATGAAGCCTCTCAGGAGAAAGTTAAGCTATGCTCCTGTCTGCCAGCAGAGTAGAGATTCATTAATACTCTCAGGGGTTGGCTTTCTTACATGGGTTGGTTCTCAAATTGTCAAATTTTGATTGGATGTAAGGTGGAATCACAGAGTCATTTTGATTTGCATTTCCCTGATGACAAAAAATAGTGAATATTTCTCTTTTTAAAATTTTGTTTGTTTGTTCACACCACAAACACTGATTCTCCTCCTGGTATTCTGTAAAAGAGTCCTATTCCCCTTCCCCATTCCATTCTCATCTGAGAGGGTGCCCTTCCCTGGGTAGTTCCCCACTGAGACCAGACAAGGAAGCCCCTGAGACTGAACTTCACTCCTCTTACATCTGTGTCAGGGGGCCTCAGTTTATGTCCAGCCTTGGTATGTTCTTTGTTGGTGGCTCAGTCTCTGAAAGCTGCCAGGGCTCCAGGTTAGTTGATTCTGTTGTTGGTTTTCCTGTGAGATTATCATCCCTGTCAGGGTCTTTAATCTTTCTCCCAGCTCTTCCATAAGAGTCTCTGATCTCTGCCCAATGTTTGGCTGCGGGTAACTTAATCTGTTTTCAGTTTGCTGCTGAATAGAGCCTCCTTTCTGCAAGCATAACAGAGTATCATTAGTAGTGTCAGCAATTAGTGCTTGCCCATGGGATGGGAGTCTGTTTGGCCATCCCTTTGTCTCTGCTCCATTCTTGTCCCCGCATTTCTTTTAGATAAGACAACTTATGTTTTGAAAGCTTTGTGTGTTGGTTGGTGTCATTATTTTTTCACTGGGGATACTGCCTAGTTACAGGAGGTAGAATCTTCAATTTCCATGTCCCCACTGTTAGAAGTCTTGGCTAAGGTCCCCTGCATTTTCTTCTAGGTGCATCTACTTCGCAGATCTCTGGGACTTCCTAGAGATCCACTACCTCCCTTGCCCAGTACAGATATCCATTTGTTTCCCTGGCCCTCTGGGCCTGTCTCCTGTCTCTTTCCACACCTACCCTGGCTCTCCATTCTCCTCCCCCTCCTGTCACTCACTTGCCTCTCACTTCTGCCTCCTATGACTATTTTGTTTCCCCTTCTAATTGGGATTGAAGCATTCTCCCACTGTCTTCCTTCTTGTTTCCCTTCTTTGGGTCTATGGGGTATATCATGGGTATTCTGTACTTTTTTGGCTATCTACTTATCAGTGAATATACACCATGCCTGTCTTTTTATGTCTCTGTTACTTCACTCAGGATAATATTTTCTAGTTCTACACACTTGTCTACAAAATCTGTGATGTCCTTGTTTTAATAGTTGAAGCATAATCCATTGTGTAAATGATCCATGATGTCTATATCCATTCTTCAGTTGAGGGACATCTGGGCTGTTTCCACTTTCTGTATTTTGCAAATAAAGCTTCTATGAAAATGGTGGAACCCCACCATATCCTCATGGTATGGTGGAGCATATTTTAGGTGTGTTCCCAGGGGCAGTATAGCTGGATCTTTAGTTAGAACTGTTCCCAATTTTTTGAGAAACTGACAGATTGATTTTAAGAGTGGTTCTCTGGTAGCTCATGGAGTGGGCCTTGAATCTAATAAAAGGTACTGTTAATCTCATAACATTCATGCTATGATAACACCAGCCTATCTTGCAGGCAAGACATTATTGAAGGTCAAAGCGTTTGTATCTGGATGAACTGATGATCACTTTACTTGTCTGGTAGTGTGCATTTTACTGTCCTGTACCACAACTGGTAGTCAACATCAGTGAAGTTTCTGGTTAGGTACAAAGAGAACTTCACTGGTTTTGATAGCATATATAATGAATATCTTTAGCAATAGGGCCTTAGAATCAGTGTGTGGAGAGCACTTACTAGTTTTAGCAATAGTTTTTGAAGTTTGGAGTTTCCAAAGCACACCTTTATTTCACCATTGACTCAATCAAATGTAACTCATTCCTAGCACAGGAGGTGTTTCTTGGTGTCAAATGATTATTTGTTTGTAGGATTCTCTCCCCTATTATTTGGGATTATATTTAGATTCCCTTTATATTTGTATACATATTTAGGAAGTCCCTATTGAAGTAAATACCCATACAAATTTTCAAATGCCTTTAGAGTGAGCTATTCTTCTCTACGTTCCCTCTGTTACCCTTATCTGTTCTTTCTCTCTCCTGTTTCCATCTTCCTAATTCAGTTTCCCCTTTGTCTGTCCATAACATAATATTCTATTTCCTTTTTGGTGGGATATCATCTCCTTCTCACTGGTCACACTCCAAGTTCTTAATATCAGTGGTTATTCTGATTATAGCACACATATTGAAAGCTTGAAAGCTAACATTCACAGATAAGAGAAAATGCCTTGGGATAAATTTTCTAGCTTCACCTAAAAAATTTCACCTGCATATTTCACCTGCAGAGAGAGATTAAAGGAAAATGAGCTCTCAGCACCTTCCTTGATGGTGGAGAGTTGGAGGAAATGAGCATATGCTCCCACACAGAAGCAAGAAGCTCTTTTATTAGCACTATACTCACTGGAAAAGGAAAATTCAGTTTTCTCCAGTAGAGTGTCCCTGGGTATCCACATTGCAGATTAGGCTCCATGTCCAGGAGTAATTGACCAACACAAACTCTCTGCAGTATTTTGTGGACTTTCTTATTTTGTTTTGGCATATTTTTAATGTTATTCATCTAGTCATATTTCATTTTGATTTTATTTTGTGCTTACGTAGGTTTGGGGGAACCTAAATTTTGGTGGGTAGACAAAAGGTGGATAGGATTTGGGAAGGCACAAAGGAATGTAAACATTAATGAAATAATGTGTAAAAATTATATATATATGTATATGTATTTGTATACATGTATATATACACATATACATATGTATATATATGTATATATACATATATAATTTGATACTACTCAATTTCCCCCTTTGCTTCTATCATGTTAAGCTATTCTTTGAAATATTTCATACATTTGTTTGTCAATGCCCTATGTGTGTTGATAGGACTCTTTTGATTTTAAAGGATGCCATAGAAAAAGTTTGATTCTTATATACTCTATTCCATGAGTTACAAGTTAAAAATCAAATCATTTTCTACTAATAGGAAATCCATTTTTCCTGTAATGGCTCTAGCAGAAATACTTCTTAGGTCACATTATAACATTTTAAAGTGAATCAGACAATGAGGAGACATTATTTTAAAAGTACTAATTTTTAATAATTCTTTTTAAAAAGTGCTTGAGCTATATTAAAATAATGAAACTCTTTTGCGCTTCTTATGAGCCCTTTGGAACATCAAAGTTCCTCTTAACTCTACTGTAATTGAATCTGACCACATACTTGAATTTCAAGTCTTCAAATAGCATTCTTCTAAAAATACATTTCTTTCCTATCAGAATCAACAATACATTGTTTTCTAAAAAGAAATGTACTGTAGAGTAGAAACCATTTTAACGACTCTTATTAAAATGTTTACAAAAGAATCAGCAGGAATAAGACAGACTAAAATACAAAAGTATTTATTTAAAAACAAGTTAACAGAGACACAGAGAACAGCCAACTAATGACTCTCCCAATTTGAGACCCATCCTATTTGAGAGTCAATACCCGACACTTTCTATGATACTGTGCTATACTTACAGACAGGGGCCTAGCATAACTGTCTCCTGAGAGTCTCCAGGTAGCAGGGGTTAGAAACAGATGCAGAAATCCCCCATACCCTCCCTCCAAACATCAGGCAGAGCTAAGGAGGTCTTGTGGAAGAGTGCATGATAGAATTGAGCAAGCAAGAAAGTCAAGGAAACCACAAGAAGACCTACAGACAAAACTAGCATGAGACCATGGGAGCTCACAGAGACTGGACCACCAACCAGCTAACTATCTAAGTCTCTATTCCTTGCTATTATATCCCCTTTCCTCTACCTGGACTTCCTGGTTGGGACTCAGTGGGAGAGGATGTGCTCAATCCTTCTGGAACTTAATGTACCAGTGATGGTAGTACCCAAGAATCTCTCCCCCTTCTCTGAGAAGGGAATGGAGCAATATGGAACAGATTTGTAAGAATGAGACTGAGAGGAGAGGATGGAGGAGGAAGGAGAGACTGTGATCATGATGTAAAGTGAATAAAAAAATAAATTAAAGAAACTTTGAATAAACATTTTTTACCAGACATAAAGTTATAATTGTATATGTCCACTATTGTTATTTATGCAAGTATATTTGGTCTAGTAAACAATGTATCATAATGGATAATTATATAAAATCAACATTGCTTAGTACAATGCAGATTTTAAGGTTTATTATTTTTACATTATGTATACAAATGCTTTTTTTGCACATATGTAAGTTTATTATATGTGGGCACAGAGGCAGAATATGGTGTCTGGCTTCCTAGAGCTAAGGTTTAGATAGTTATAAACTGTCTTGTAGATATTGGCAACCAACATAGGAATTCTGAAAGAGCATCAAGGCTAGTCTGGCCTCAAACTCTACATCGTGAGTGCTTGAATTAAATGAAAGAACCATTCTTCCAGATAAAAAACAGCTATACTTATTTATATGTCTAATAATTAATGGTACATTTATAATTTTCTTTAATACACCAATTAAATAAAATTTTAAAAACCTTTAAGCATAAGCATAGTTGCTGTAGCATTTTCTCTGTCCAATCACATCAGGGCAGTGACAGGCCTGTGATTGGACAGGAATAGAAAGGTGGAGTGAGAGTTGGAGGAGGAGAAAGGTCAGGACAGGACAAGAGGTCATAATGGAGACAGACCATGAGGACGAGTCTGACTCCAGGACCAACCAAGCAAAGGTTTTTACAAAATAGGTTAATTGGGTTAAAATATTGCTTTTATTATTTGATTCAGAAATTATTGTATTGGCATCTTGTAAATTGTGTTTTTATTATTATATAAATCTGATTGGATATTAAGGCCTTAAGAGTCATGCTTTACTTATTGTGTCTTAGGTGCTATTTAGAGGAATGATTGTGTAAAGAGATGTATATGAGCGAGATGCAGCTTGCTGGGAGAGAATAACAAAAACCCGCAGGAACTTAGCATTGAGGTTAAATGGTATGGGCACAAGAACATGACCAAGTGGGAAAGCAAGTTTGCGGGGTGGATTCATTTTCTTTTTTTATTTTCCTGCAACACATAGTAATACTACAAAAAGCAAAACAAACAAACAAAACAACAACAACAACAACAAAATAAGTACACATGTGGTGGCTATTCCATAAGGGGATTTTTTTTTTTCTTGACTGGGACTAAGTTCCATGTTTTCAGATTCTACAGCAATATATGATAATGACAAACAACATGCTCAAGTCTGGATGATGGTAAAAGTTTTGATTTACTGTACCAGCATGTTGTAATGAAATGTAAATTAAGTCATGTGTCTTTTAAAAGGAAGATATCAGCCAAGAGAAGTAGTACATGCTTTTAATCTCAGCTATTGGAAGGCAGAAGCAAGCAGATCTCTGAGATCAAGGCCAGGCTGCCCTCCAGAATGAGTTTCAGGACAACCAGGGCTACATATAGAAACTGTGTTTAGAAGAAAACAAAAGAAAGGGAGAACTAAATAAATTCCCAAATGGCATATTAGTAGAATTGCATTAATTTATAAAAGTTTTCAAATGCCATTACAATTAAATATGTTGGATTATAGTCCATAAAATACTTGTGGAGAGTAGTATTTTCTTAAGACCCAAAGTTCAAAATCAATATTTCACCATTAATGAATTATAAAGCAAACACTGAAGAATCTTAATTTTTAGTTCAATACCTCCCTCTGCTGTTAGCAAACACAAATGAAAATTAGGTATGGCTGTGGCTTTTTTGCTTGATAAAGTATATTCATTAAAAAAAAATCCCACTAGGTTTTTATATTTCCCCTTTGCTCTGAAATTGTGACTATGTGATTTGTTTGAAAAATGATTTCTTAATAAATGCAAAATATTAATCATTACATAGAAGTCCACAAACTTGTATAAGTAATTTATTTCCTTGGGATGTTTGTGATTCACTTATTTATTCACAAAATGATTCTCAAATATCAAACCATAAGAAATTGTTCTCGTGATATTTCAAATGAGATATTATAAGTTGTCTTTTATTTGAAGTTTGATGTAAACATTTACTGTTATAAAATGAATTTGTGACAAATTACTTTTTTGATGTATTTCCAGAAGGAGTAAGTAACCACTTGATTCTTCAATATCTTTTAGAATAGAGTGAGTTATTCAAGTACAGTTCCACACAGAATGTTATAACAGTTGCTAAAATCAGAAAGTACAAAGTCATTAAATGACTAGGGTAAAATCTTGTATTATTGCAAATATTTGTTTTTAAGATATGAGCATAAAAGTGAAACATTCTTTTTATTCATTATCAATAATTGTTATTTTTACAATTATATAATTTTATACTTATGCAATATATTTATAATGTATAATTAAGTAATTATATAATTTTAGAATATATATATTTTAGAATTGTTTGTATATTTTAACTATAAATAAGAAGAGGTAATTTAAAAATTAATGTGCACCAAGTTCAATTTTTTTGTCAAAGAGGAAATAATGAGGGTTATATTGATTCAAATTAAATTCAGGAAAGAAATTTGAAGTAATATACAATATTCAAATAAAGTGTGACAGGATGGGAAGATGATAAGTGTGAAAAAGCAATTGCTGCCAAATCTAAGGAAGAAAGGGTTATATCTCTCATACCTGTGTGGGAAAAGGTGTGTATACATTACTACAAGATGTCTTCTTGCCATATGTGTATTCCACCAGAACAAAAAACCTATGTATAAGTACATGATATAATTTTTAAATGACTTGATCATAAGATTAATATGTTACAAACAGAAATATCAGGTTTTCTTTTAAATACTGTAAGTTTAATCGTTAATTATTCTGTCTTTATTTTGATTTATTATGTCTTACATATTATTGTAGATAATTGTTAATAATTTAGTACATATATATAGTATGTGTATATAGACAAATATATACATATTCACTATTTAAACAACATTTAAATTTAAACATATATTGATATTTAGGATTATTGGCCATTGCTTGTCCAGTAGCATAGTCACTTATGTCAATATCACCAATTAATCTAATTCATCTAGCCAGCCAGCCATTGATTAAACTTTTAAAGGATTAAGACCTTTTTTACATGCAATGTTTTCATTTTGTGAAAGCTAAATTAATACCTGTTCCACATTTCGATCTGATATTGCTTTGTTTATAGCAGAGATTGATCTATGTAATAAGTCAGTAAAAGTCTTTCTGAGGCTTTGCATAACTGTCATGAATGGCATAGACAGTTTTCCTTGTTTTTAAAACTTATCCTAGGGTTTTAAAGCTACTAAGGTACGGTGTATAATAATAGAGCTATCAAATTTCATTTGCTGTTTTAAATCAGGAAACTGACCTTTATGTAGCTATTGGTCTTTCACAATATTAACATTAGACCACCACGCCCACTCCAATGGAGTCTTCCTGACAAGCCCAAAAGTTGGCCACAGACCTGAGGTGAGGTGTACAGTTTCAAAGGAAGCCAGCCTCCTGGGGACCTTTTGGCATTCCCTAGCTCAAAGGTAGCCCAGATTTGTCCTTTAGATAGTCGATGGAAGGTCTCGAGTGCTAGGTGCCCACCAAGATATGACTTACTAATAGCTAAACAAAATTGGACATTGCTCTCTGACCTTTACCAATGTTCCAACGTCTTAGCCAAACACTGGCTTGGAATTTCTTAGGCAATGTTACACATTCAGACTAATTGACTCTGGCACTGTTAGGGAGATAATGAGGGAGGTAGGGCACTGAAGGTAACTGAATAGAAGTTCTTCATCTTCAGTCACACATTGCAGCTAAGCCACTCCCAGGAACTAGCAAGAGTGGGACCCTTGGGACATATCTCTGCTAGCCCAGAAGATTAGCAATGTGGGCCTTTACTAAGGATGAGCTGGACCTTGAGCCTGGTGTGTGTGGAAGAGTGTGTACTGCAAGCATTAGAGCCTCTACCCTCCTGGCTGACTCACCTGCAGCCCTCAGGGACTCGGGCTGGGCCTGCACAGGCCAGAGTGTGCTTGGAGTCCGAGGATGCTGTGTTGATCCAGAGGAATGGCTGCTGTTTTAGACCCAGTGTGTTTCAGATGGCCTCAGATGTACCTTGACAGCTGAGCTGCCAGATTTTTCTTTTCATTTGTAATGACCATAAATGTCTGATGTTTACTTTAAAGAATATACATTCAAATCCTGCACTTCCTTGTGCCACATCTGTTATTTTTTCTTTGCAGATTTCTTGCCAATCTGTATGGGAACCCTGTTTCCCCCAAGGGTTGAGGGAGACCAAGGCTGGCTGGCCTGCTGCATTAGACCTTTTATAATTTTCCATAATTGCAATTTCTTCTCAATATCATGTCAGCAAATGTAAATGAGAAACAGGTTCCAGTACAGTTACTGCTAAATATTTCCAGTTTTGAGGGATAACCCTGGTTTAGGTAGCCAAAGTACTTAACATTTATTTCATATAGGGTGAGTGCATTCCATAAGTTACTACTAATTTTTTAAAATGTTTAAGGTTTTCTATTTTAACAGGATTCCATGCTAGTTCTCAATTTTTTTGAATTTCCACCATTTTCTGGCATATTGACTAGGAACTGGGAAAACCCATGGAGGTGGTAGCATTTCTTCAATTTCATTCAAAGTTGGCACTGTAGTTTCAATGAGCTCACTATTTTTTTTATTATTCAATATTATATTTATTTACATTTCAAATGATATCCCCTTACCTAGTTTCCACTCCAGAAATCTCCAATCCCATCACCATCCCTGTGCTTCTATGAGAGTATTCTCCCACTCATCCACCCTCTCCCATCTTCCCACCCTGGCATCTCCCTTCACCGGAGCATCAAGCCTTCACAGGACCAAGGGGCTTTCCTCCCATTGATGCCCAGCAAGGCCATCCTTTGCTATACAAGCAACTGGAGCCATGGGTTGCTCCATATGTACTCTTCTGTTGGTGGTTTAGTTCCTGGGAGCTCTGGAGTGTCTGGTTGGTTGATATTGTTCTTCCTATGGAGTTGCAAACCCCTTCAACTTTTTCAGTCCTTTCTCTACCATCTCCATGGGGGACCCTGTGCTCTGAGGTTGGCTGTATTTGTCAGTCTCTGGAAGATCCTCTTAGGGACAGCTATATCAGGGTCCTATCAGCAAGCACTTCTTAGCATCCACACTAGTGGTTGGGTTTGGTGTCTGTATATGGGGTAGATCCCCAGGTGGGGCAGTCTCTGGATGGCCTTTCCTTCAGGCTCCGCTCCACACTTTGTCTTTGTATTTCCTCCCCTGGATATTTTGTTTCCCTTTCTAAGAAGGACTGAATCATACACACTTTTGTCTTCCTTCTTCTTGAGCTTGATGTTGTCTGTGAATTGTATCTTGGGTATTCTAAGCTTTTGGATTAATATCCATTTATCAGAGAGTGCATACAATGTGCATTCTTTTGGGACTGAGTTATCTCACTCAGGATGCTATTTTCCAGTTCCATCCATTTGCCTAAGAATTTCATGAAGTAATTGTGTGTAAAAGCTGAGTAGCATTCTGTTGTGTAAATGTACCACATTTTCTGTATCCATTTCTCTGTTAAGGGACACCTGGGTTGTTTTCTACTTCTGGTTATCAAAAATAAGGTTGCTATAAATATAGTGGAGCATGTGTCCTTGTTATATTGGGGCATCTTTTTGGTATATGCCCAGGAGTGGTATAGCTGGGTCTTCAGGCACTACTATGTCCAATTTTCTGAAGAACTGCCTGACTGATTTCCACAGTGGTTGTACCAGCTTGCAATCTCACCAACAATGGAGGAATATTTCTCTTTCTCCAAATCCCCACCAGCATCTGCTGTCACCTGAGTTTTTGATCTTAGCCGTTCTGACTGGTGTGAGGTGGAATCTCAGGGTTGTTTTGATTTGCATTTCCCTGATGACTAAAGATGTTGAACATTTTTTTAGTTGCTTTTAGGCCATTCAATATTACTTATTTGAGAATTCTTTGTTTAGCTCTGTACTCCATTTTAAATATTTGTTTCACTGAAGTCTAACTTCTTGAGTTCTTTGTATATATTGAATATTAGCCCTCTATCAGATATATTGGTAAAGATCTTTTCCCAATTTGTTGGTTGGCATTTTGTCCTCTTAACAGTGTCTTTTGCCTTAAAGAAGCTTTGCAACTTTATGAGGTCCCATTTGTCAATTCTTGATCTTAGAGCATAAGCTATTGGTGATCTGTTCAGGAAATTTTCCCCTGTGCCCATGTGCTTGAGGCTCTTCCCCACTTTCTTTTCTATTAGTTTGAGTGTATCTGGTTTTATGTAGAGTTCCTTGTTCCACTTAGACTTGAGCTTTGTACAAGGAGATAAAAATGGATCAATTTGCATTCTTCTTCATGCTGTCTGCCAATTGAGCCAGCATCATTTGTTGAAAATGATGTATTTTTTTCCACTGGATGGTTTTAGCTCCTTTGTCAAAGATCAAGTGACCATAGGTTCATTCCTGGATCTTCAATTCTATTCCATTGATCTACCTGCCTGTCACTGTACCAACACTATGCAGTTTTTATCACTATTGCTCTGTAATACAGCTTGAGGTCAGGGGTGGTGATTACCTCCAGGCATTCTCTTATTGTTGATAATAGTTTTCACTATCCTGGGTTTTTGGTTATTCCAAATGAATTTGAGAATTACTCTTTCTAACTCATTAAGGAATAGAATAGGAATTTTGATGGGTATTACATTGAATCTGTAGATTGTTCACTATCTTGATTTTGAATTTCATTAGGTATTATATGCTCAAAAGTAAGAACTTCCTGTTCTTTTACTCCCTCTGTTTTTGGTCTCCCAAAAACATATTATCATAGCCACTTTTTTCCTTTTACTGCATTTTTCATCTTTTGAGATGAAATATATAATGATTCCAATTGAAAGTAATGAGGGGTTTATCCCAATGGTCACAATTTTAATAAATACTGAGATGGATATTTAAAGTAACAATTCTCTTACCTACTGTTCTAGCCTTTCTCTCAAGGTATCTGAAATTGAGATGAAGTAAAAATCTGTCTATATAATTAAAATGCTCTTTTGGAGTGGTTTACATGGATTTGATATCTCAGGGGCTCCGAGGACATTTCTTGCTCTGGACTTGCTCCTACTGCTGTTCTGGAATCTGCCAAGACTCTCTGGGCATCCAGCTGAAGATGCTGCCAGGCAAATTTCTCCTCTGTTATCTTCTGTCAAATGTCTCTGGTCCTCTGTGAGGTTTATGTCAGCTACCCTCTGCTTTTTGCAGTGTTGGTGGGCTTTCTTCTTCTCCAATTATATTGGGCACCATATCTAAATTTAATTTTTATTTCCTAGATATAATTGTTTTCTTTGAGGCTTAGTGCTAAATATTCTCACTCTTTCCAGTTCCTTCTAAATTCTGGCTGGCTGGCTCTATTCAGGTGTTCTGGCTCAAATTTCTCTCCAAGGTAACTGTTTCAATATGGATTATCTCAGTTTTTGACTGAATTGTTCTGCTTGGCCTCAAATTAACTCTAGCAATCTGTTTTTGTCTTCCAGCGCCTTTTTATTCTCTGGCTTCAACTGCCTTTGTTGCAGGAGTTGAATGAAACTGAACTCAATTGACTAAACAGAACTCAGAGTTCTGCAAGCTTCTGTCTGCTGAATGCCACAATTAAAGATATGTATCACCACATCTGGACCTAAGGTTTTTTTTTTTTTTTTTTTTTTTTTTTTTTTTTTTTTACCTGAAACTTGTTCTATCCCTGCCTTGAACTCAGTCTGTTTGCCTCTGAGTCTTGGAATTAATATGTGCCTGTATTCCAGCTGGATCGCACAGACCCAGAACCCAGAACTTTTTTGGTTGTGATCCAATGCTAGAGTAGCCATGTTTCTGGATTTAAATTTGTCTTCACCCCCTGGCTTTTACAGTCTTTCTTCCTCCTCTTCTGCCTGATTATCTGAGTTCTTTGGGAAGGATTTGAAGGAGACATACCATTTTAAGTGCAGTGTTTCAATGGCTGTCACCATGGCTGTGTGTCTCTCTATTTCTTCCACTCTGCTGCAGAAGGCTGCTTCTCTTACGATGGTTAAAGAAGATAATGGTAACATTTGCCTTTCTGTGTCTGGTATACCTCATTCTGGATGATTCCATCTAGTTCTATCTATTTTTCCTGCTTATTTTACAATGCCATTTGAAAACATGTACTACACAAATTGGACAACCTAAAAGAAATAGATAGTTTTCTCGTAGCATACCACTTAACACAGTTAAATAAAAAAAACGATTAGTAATTTAAACAGTCCCTAGTGAAATGGGAGGAGGCATGAAAAGTCTTCTACCTAAAATGCCCAGGAGCAGATGGTTTTAGCACAGAATTTCCAAGACTTTTAAAGAGGCATTAATGCCCAAGCTCCTCAAAATTTCCACGAAATAGAAACAGAAGACATATGAGCCAACTCATTTTACGAGGCTACAGTTCACTTAATAGACATACCACATAAAGACTCAATAAAGGAAATTACAGGCCACTTTTCTGTATGAACATGGATGCAAAAACACTCAGTAAAATAGATGCAAACTATATCCAAGGATACATCAAAAAGATCATCCACCATGATGAAGTTGGCTTCATCCCAGAGATGCAACAATGGTTCCACCTTCACAAAAGATTTTATAGTTCTTATGTTGTCCTATAATTCTAGGGTCAACAATAGCAACAACAACAACAACAAGATGCTGGGAGATTGTCAAACCATTTAATTCCAAGTTCTAGAGTGGTATTTGACTTGTGTTGCATTTATAGATTTGGATGAAAATAAGTCACTAATAGTTGCTATTCTTCATTACTTTTATTTACCCATTTAACTTGTTATAAATCACAGTGGCATATAATTCTCCACAATTATTAGAAATTTTTCAGGTTTCATTCTCAGTAAACAAATATATTTCACTTGTTTCATATTAGGTTTTGAATAAATGGAAATTCCTTCCCATACTCAAAAATAGTAAGAACTTCCACCTTCATTGAATGCAAGAAAATTGAGTACAAGAAGAATAAATAAAAACTTACTAAGATCTTGACTTTCTCTGCCCTTCCTTTCTTCTCTCTAAAAGTACTTAATAGTAAGACAACTATTGTCTACTGCAAGTAAATCTAACACCACGGAGTCTGCAGTAAGCACCTTGCAGATGTTAATCTGTGAGGTGATGCCAATCTTTATGAGAATATTTAGGCACAGGTAGAATGCTGAACGTGACATGAGCTGATCGGGCCTATTTACCATCTGGAAATTGAGAAATATATGACTTTAAATAAATGACATCCTGAATGCTGATGAGTATTTCAAAAAGACACTGAAGTTCGAGGGTTACTCTGTTAGTTTGTTAATAGACATTTGAAGACAATCTTATGTTTATTGTGCCAAAGTTTAAATTCCCCAATCTGTTGTTTTTGATATCCACAAAGAACTCACCATTACTACTGTTATTTAACTTAGCTAAACATAAGCACTTGTTATTTAGATGTATATTTTACTTAGCCAATCAAGTTAGTATTTTTTATCAGATGTTAAATTATCAAAGTAATTTGATAAATACCAATTGTCTGAATATGATCTTCAGAATATATGTACATAATGGAAACATGAAGCATTCATGGCCATAGGAATGGTCAGAGAGATACTTACTACTCCCTTCCACACATATTCAGAAGAATGCATTTGAGTATATATGGAAGGCTGGTTTCCCCAAACATAAAACTTGTGCATCTGTTCCTATGCTTAAGGTAGAATTTCTTCTAAAATCCTCAGATAGGAAATTTTGAGTAATTTTAAGCACTGCTAACCTAGAAGGTCATTTCCTCCTTATAATGAATTTTTCCAAAACACAACAATATTTAAATATATCTCTGTATAAAAGTTAATTCTTTCTTGGCAAGCAAAGTGAATCTCTAACTTACCATCATCTTTGTTTGTTTGAAAATAATACTGAAACATAAGATTAAAATATCTATTTAAGAATCAGCAGCAGTGACATTTGTAGTCTGAATGTTTCAGGCTACAATATTCCAGAGTTAATTGACCATTATATTAAACACATAAAAATTTACACACACACACACACACACACACACACACACACACACACACACACACAGAGAGAGAGAGAGAGAGAGAGAGAGAGAGAGAGAGAGAGAGACTATATTATTTCAATTTTTTAAAAAAAGATCTTTCCATTCTCCATAAAAAGAAACATGTATTTATTTATGGACTGAAGGTTTATGACAAATGCAGGCTAAAAAAGGGTTTATTCACAATTTTGCTTACATAGAATACCTACAATTGTACTTGAATATGGAGATATCTAAACAGTTGCTTTCCCATGTTCTTCTAATTCCTCATCTCTGTCACAAGTATTTTGGATAATCTTGGCTTGTTTATTTGTTCATTTTTGTACTGTTAAGTTGAAATAAGACTATAATGGCTAAATGATTCAACTCAAGTTTCTCTATTTAAGTTGATGGGTGTTGAAATAACAATTTTGGTGCACACCTTTAATTCCAGCACTTGGGAGGCAGAGGCAGGTGGATTTCTGAGTTTGAGGCCAGCCTGGTCTACAGAGTGAGTTCCAGGACAGCCAGAGCTACACAGAGAAACCCTGTCTCTAACACCCCCCCCCCAAACAACCAAACAAACAAAAAACAATTTTGTTTTACTTAATGGAGGAAATGTTGGGAGGGGCGTGAGGAGGAAAATGGGGATGGGGATCAAGTGTAGGAAGAGCAGTTGTGAGAGAGGGCTGGAAGCAAGAACTACAATTAATGAGAGCATTTTTGGGAGTAACTGGAGTCCTAGGACAGGGGAAATTCCAGCAAGTCTATGGAGGTGACCCTTGATGAAACTCCTACCAGTGGGAAATGGAATCTGAATTGGTCAACTCCTGAAGCCAGGTGGGATTTTCAGTGGAAGGAGGGGACATCAAACTACACAAATCTTGAAACCCAAAATCTTTCCTGCCTACAAAACACACAGGGATAAAGACAGAACAGAGATTTAGGAAATGGAGGTAAAGACAGCCCAACATGAAACACATCCCATGTAGGAGAGCCAATTGCTGACACCATTAATGACTCTTTGCTGTGTCTGCAGACAGGAGCCTAGCGTAACTGTTTCCTGAGAGGTAGGTTCCATCTAACAGCAGACAGAGACAGACACAGAGACCCACAGCTAAACATCAGGTAGAATTAAGGGAGTCTGGTGGAAGGGTAGGGCATAGAAATAAGGGAGCTGGAAGAGTCAAGGACATCACAAAATGACCTAAGATACAACTAACCTGGGCCCTTAGGTGCTGACAGAGACTGACTCTCCAGTCAAAGACCATGCAAGGACTAGACCTAGGCTCCCTCTATATTGTCAAGAGATATGCATCTTAACAATGGGAATGGAGGCTGTTTGTGACTCAGTTGCTTGCCATTCAATCCTCTTCTAACTGGACTACCTAGTTGAGTGTAAGTGGGAGAGGATTACTTGGGCCTATGGAGACTGGATGTCCCAGGGTGGGGTGGCATTCAAGAGGGGATTCTACTTCTCTGAGGATATATTGGGGAGGGGGTATTGGCAGGTAGGGATTTGTAAGGGCAGGACTGGGAAGAGAGGAGGACAGGTTGCCATGATCAGGATGTAAAGTGAATAAGTAAATTAAAAACAAAACAAAGACCAAAACACACACACACACTCACACATACACAACCAAACAGAACTGTTCTAAAGCCCAGATATTATACACAGCAACAAGGAAAACATAAGCCCAATCCAGCACCATTGTCCTTGAAAGAGCATAGAACGTGCTTCAGAAACTACATGAGAGGAAGATGGATATGGGCAATAGACTAGTTCATGGGCATCACAGGCCACTTTTGAAACCAGCATGGACTTTTTGAGGTGCCATTTTGAGTGTTCCATTACTCTGTTCATCTAAAGAAGAGATGCCATAATTTATCACTTCTTATATTTTTACAGCTGGTGGATTTATACATTATGCTATGTAAATAATATTAAAGTTAACTGCAATACATTGTATGAAAATATTTATTATATGTGTAAACATATTTGAATGAACAACAAATGTTAATATATTAACATTTCTTCATATTTATGAATATATATTAACATTTCTTAGAATAATTCTAAATAGGCTTAGAAGATAATACATCATTAATGTCAAGATAATGTACTAGTGGATAAATAATGTTATGTAAGTGTCAGGAGCCATAATGGGGCAAGCTAATAACTAGCGAGTGACCGTCCTAAGATGGCCTGCTTCAGATTATTATATAATCTGCAACAGGTGAGTCCTTACTAAGCAAGACTGTAAGGGATTCATTTTAGGAAAGATTCCTGTTATTAATATGCTTTTCCTGTTATTATTATACGTATATAATAATCACTAAGTCATAGCATATCTTTTTTGGAGCAGATCTCTGCAGATCCATGAAGATGTACTGTCTTACAGTGATGCTGTATAGATAGATGACTTAGACTACATGATGATGCTATAAGAATTCCTAAAATTATATCAGTGATTATTAAGCTCATCTATAGTGGGACTGCTATTAAGTCCTTTTTTGGTAGTCAAATTGCAATGAGAACTCTGCCAGTTCTCCTGAGTGTCGCCAGTTAACTGCTCTTAGATAGTAACCAGACTTTCTCCTACTCTGAGCACATTTCAAGAGGTTGTAAAACAATTAACCAAAGGTCATAAAAAGGGAACTAAGAATTTATTATAGGTGCTAGGACAGAAATTAAATTATTGACTGCTTTTATCTATACAAAACTTCGCTAATAACTCAGTTATGGTTTTAAACCTTCTGTGAACCTGTGGAGCTGAGAGAGGTGGTGGATGTTTAGCTAGATACTTACTCCTAATGGGTATGCATGTAAACGTTCTCTGTTGTAAACTTCTATTTCAATTTATGATTTGATTTCCTGTGGGAATTTTTTTAACATGTGATCATGTATTCTGAAAGATGTTTAAAGGCTGAGGACAAAGAGAAGAGTCAGAACTGAGGGACTGAGGTGAGAGGAATTGAGCTGAGAGAGGAACTGAGCTGAGGAGAAGTTTTTAGACAGAACACTTTTTAGATTAGAATGAGAATGCAAAGTGGGAGAACTTAGAAACTATAGGTAACATAAAATACTAAGAGAGCAATGTGCAGAATGCAGAGGGAAGGAGGAAAAAAGAAGATGCCGCAGAGAGCAGAAGGAGCAGGCAGGCTTCTCCTTACCATAGGACAGAACAGGCCCCATGGTAAGGACAAGGCAGGCTTAGTCTTATTAAAAGAAACAAAGTTTTTTATTTCTTACAAACATGGCTTTAATTCATTTAGCATTAAAAGGGTAGAAGCCTTTTCTTTCTCTATGTAATAAAGAATGGATCTCCATTTTTCATCCAGAATGAGAGAGTTCTTTCTGCACTGGTGCTTGGTCTTTTGCTCCATATGCATATATAAGTTTGGATGTGTGTGTAAGTACGTAATTGTGAGAATGCATGCATGTGTGTGTGTAAGTATGCAGTTGTGAGAATGCATGTAAACTGGGCCCAATTTAGTTTGAATGGAAATATATAAATAAACAAATGAGCATGTATGAATCTGTTTATAAACCTGTGTGAGATTATGCATATTCACTTATGTAAAAGTTTTTCTTTCTTCCAGTGTAATTCTCTTCTCCTGCTTCAATAGAAGTTTATTGCTCCAAACTCCCACCTAGCCCAACAAGCAAGAGGCATCTGGACAATAGGGAAAAGGTTCTAGCAATTACTCCTTTACTTAATCTCCTGCTGTTTTAGGATGAGGTGCTAAGTGCCAGAAACTGCAGTTTCTGGCCTCAGAGGATCACAAAAGGCAGATCAGTTACAATAGCATAGTAACTTAGACTTAGATAAGCAAACTTTTTATTATACAGCGACCCTAAATTTCTGGTGAGACAGTCTTACCCCCCAAAATCTCTTAAGACAAAGCCTTACGCTCTTCCTATGCTCTTCCCCATCAGCTGCCTCAACAAGAACCGGCAAGAAAGAAGAAATACCCCAGTCAGGGCTGGCCTCATCATGTAAGTAACTTTACTTTATTTTATTTTATTTTATGTATTTTATTGGATATTTTATCTATTTACATTTCAAATGTTATCCCTTTTCACTGTTTCCCTTCTGCAAACCCTATCTCATCCTCTTTGCCCCTGCTTCTACAATGGTTCTCCCCGACCCAAGCACCCTCCAACTCCCACCTCATCGTCCTGGCATTCCCCTACACTGGGGCATAGAGCCTTCACAGGGCCAAGGGCCTCAGCTCCCACTGATGCCCAACAAGACCATCCTCTGCTAAATATGCTGCTGGAGCTGTGTGTCCCTCCATGAGTACTCGTTGGTTGGTGGTTTAGTCACTAAACCATAGCTCTCGCGGGTCTGGTTGGTTGATATTGTTGTTCTTCCCATAGGGTTGAAAATACCTTCATCTCCTTCAGTCCTTTCCCATTAGTGATTTTTTTTATATCTTTCTTTTAAAATGTTATTTGCCAGGAACAAACTTTTAATACCATTGGTGACTGTGTAAAAGCTGTATGTATCTTCTGTTTGGCTTTTTGAAAGCCCCATACAGGAAGGCAATGGTACTTTTATTTTTAAACACATAATATATTTCTTTCTGTACATTCAAATATGTTTTAATTGCTTATTCATGTTAAAATAAATCCAATAATTTGTAATACCGAAGAATTGTGTCTGGCTTCCAATAAAGTGCTATAATATAGTATGTGCTGCCATCTGCTGGACAAGATCTGTCAGAGACATGCATATCAAGGAAATGGAATTGATTTTTCTTCGGGAGAGATTGTCAGGACTCTGTAATGAACACAAAAAAACGTAAGTGCTCAGGCATGACTATGCTATCAGCTACAAAACATGTTAATTCTCACTAGGAATAAGTTTTGCTTAAGAGTCTTAACAGGGCAACTTCCTGAGCTGAATGAAGTACAGGAAAATGAAAGATTAAATGGATGTGTGGCAGAATGCAGTATTACAGCACACCATAGCAGACTCTGTACCTTATCTGTCAATGGTGAAGGAAACAGTGCAACCCCTTTAATTGAAATTATAGATAATAAGACAGGACAAATTATAGTCTGTCTCGGAGGAATCCCAGGATTTTTTCTCAGCCAAGTTGTAGGTTCAGCATAAATGTCCGTCAGGACATTAGACAGTCATAAAGGAGGAGAATTTATGTGTGGGACTGACCTATCCACACACAGCAAGGCACTTGTTCTGCCTCAGGCTGCATCTACTCAGTATTGATAATAAACTTCAGCTACAAAACCAACAACCATCATTCTCTAGTGTACTACAATGGGAACCACTAGTTAATGGCAACACTCTTGGATCAATTCAATTGTTATTTCTACTCTTTTACAACAGAATAAGCCAGATCCCTGGTTTTTAAAAATGCTGTGTTCGTTGATTTATAATCCTTCTTGTTTATGCTATGTTCCTTGATTTATAATCTTTCTTATTTGCTCAATAAGAAGAAAAAAGTAATTTAAAAAGAGAAAGATTATTATGTGGGAATTTCAAGATAAATCAACCATTTATTGATTCAGTAACTAATATGTCAAAGAAATGGATAATATTTAAGTTGTTTAAACTGTTTTCTTAGAAAGTATTTTAAGTTTACCAGTGCTTTTAAAAATTTGTAAATAAATTTAAATTTATTCTTAAAATTCTGTAACACTTATACAGTATACTTCAAGTTGAGATATTAACTACCAGTTCTCACCCAAATCTCACAGAGCCCTCTACAACCTGTCTTGTTCTCCACATTTTATGTTTCTTTTTTTATATGACTAATATACCCTTGACTCCAACTGTTCTTCCCTATGGGCGTACTTGTGAGGCCATCCACTAGGGTGTGGGTAAGGTACCAGAAGCCAAGTCCCTGCAGAACAGAAACCTCATTCTGGCCCTCAGCAGCCATCAACTTTTCAACAGCCAATACCTTTTTCACCAAGGGAGACTTTCAGCCACATTTTTTGGCGGGGTTATATTTTTTAATTACATTTCAAATGTTATCCCCTTTCTTGGTTTTCCCTCTGCAAATGCCCTATCCCATCCCCCTTCCTTCTGCTTCTATGAGGGTATGAGGGTGCTCCCCCACCCACTCACCCACTCTCACCTCTGGCATTCCCCTACACTGAGCTTCACAGGACCAAGGGCTTCCACTCCCATTGATGCCAGATAAGGCCATCCTCTGCTACATATGCAACTGGAGCCATGAGTTCCTCCATGTGTACTCTTTGGTTGGTAGTTTAGTTCCCTGGGAGATCTGGGGGGCGAGGGAGTCTGGTTGGTTGATATTGTTCTTCTTCCTACGAGGTTGCAAACCCTTTCAGCTCCTCAGTCCTTTCCCTAGATCCTCCATTTGCATCCCTGTGCTCAGTCCAATGTTTGGCTGCAAGAATCCACATCTGTATTTATCAGGCTCTGGCAGAACCCCTCAGGAGACAGCTATTTCAGCCTCCTGTCAGCAAGCACTTTTCGCATCCGCAATAGTGGTTGGGTTTGGTGTCTGTATATAGGATGCATCCCCAGGTGGGGCAGTCTCAGGATGGCCTTTCCTTCAGTCTTTGCTCCATACTTTGTCCCCATATTTCCTTTAGACAGGAGCAATTCTGGGTTAAAAATTTGGACATGAGTGGGTGTCTCCATCCCTCAACAGGGAGCTGTGCCTGACCTCTGGAAATGGCCTGTACAGGTTCTCCTTCCCTTCTGTGGCATATTTCAGCTAATCTCCTCCCTGTTGGGTCCTGGGAGCCCCTTGCTTTCCTAGCATCTGCAACTTGCTGGTGTCTCACCCAGCTCCCCATCCCCCATTGTTACACAACTCTGTTCAATTAGTGACCCTTCTTTTTATCATCCCCATCTCCTCCTATAACTGCCCCTGCCCCTTTTTTCATACTTTCTTCTTTCTTCTTCATGTGCTTCATGTGGTCTGTGAGTTGTATCTTGGGTGTTCCAAGCTTTTTGCCTAATATCCACTTATCAGTGAGTACATGTGTTATTTTGAGACTGAGTTGCCTCACTCAGGAAGATATTTTCTAGTTCCATACATTTGACTAAGAATTTCATGAATTCATTGTTTTAACCAACTGAGTAGCATCCATTGTGTAAGTGTACCACATTTTCTGTATCCATTCCTCTGTTGAGGGATATCTGGGTTCTTTCCAGCCTCTGGTTATTATAAATAAGGCTGCTATGAACATAGTAGAGCATGTGTCCTTATTACATGTTGGAGCATCTTCTGCGTGTATGCCCAGGAATGGTATAGCTGGGACCTCACATAATACTATGTCTAATTTTCTAAAGAACCACCAGAGTGATTTACACAGTGGTTGGACCAGTTTGCAATCCCACCAACAATGAAGGAGTATTCCTCTTTCTCCACAACCTTGCCAGCATCTACAGTCACCTGAGTTTCTGATCTTAGCCATTCTGACTGGTGTGAGGTGGAATCTCAGGGTTGTTTGGATTTTCATTTCCCTGATGACTAAGCATGTTGAACATTTCTTTAGGTGCTTCTTGGCTATTCAGTATTCCTCAGTTGAGAACTCTTTGTTTAGCTCTGTATCCTGTTTTTAATAGGGTTGTTTGAATCTGGAGTCTAACTTCTTGAATTTTTGTATATATTGTATATTACCCTTCTACTGCATTTATGGTTGGTAAAGATCTTTTCCAATCTGTTGGTTGCCATTTTGTCCTATTGACAGTTTCCTTTGCATTACAGAAGCTCTTCAATTTTATATGGTCTCATTTGTCAATTGTTGATCTTAGAGCATAAGCTTCTCTCATGTTCATGGATTGGCAGGATTAATATAGTAAAAAATGTCCATCTTGCCGAAAGCAATCTACAAATTCAATGCCATCTCCATCAAAATTCCAACTCAACTCTTCAGAGAGCAATTTGCAAATTCATTTAGAATAACCAAAAACCCATTTTCAAGAAAAAAAGGAACTTCTGGGGGATCACATCCCTGGACTTCAAGCTGTATTATAGAGCAATAATGATAAAAACAAACAAACAAACAAACAAACAAACAAACAAACGAAAAAAAAAAAAACCCTGCATGGTATTGGTATAGAAACAGCCAGGTAGATCAGTGGAATAGAATTGAAGACATGGAAATGAACCCATACACCTATGGCCACTTGATCTTTGACAAAGGAGCTAAAATCATCCTGTGTAAAAAAGACAGCATTTTTTAACAAATAGTGCTGGTTCAATTGGCAGTCAGCATGAAGAAGAATGCACATTGATCCATTTTTGTCTCCTTGTACAAAGCTCTAATCCAAGTCGATCAAAGACCTCCACATAAAACCAGCTACATGGAATCTAATGAAAGAGAAAGTGGGGAAGAGCTTCAGCCGTGTTCTTTATCCTTGCTTCCATCTTGATTTGAAGCTGGTGTATGATGTATGTGCTGCTCTCTGCAGCCCATGATAGTTGGTGTGCTAGTTCTTGGGGCTTTTCTTCTCCTCAGCTCTCATCCACCTTTGGAGCTGGGGTTTTAGAAGTGTTAATATCTGGGTTGTTGTGGGTGCTAGGCATAAACCTTCTGTCCTTTTGGCTTGTGATACAAGCACTTCTGTCTCTAACTCATCTCAGCAGTTTCTATTGATTTGGATGTGAGAGTAGGCTGGATCCCATGTATCCTAGGATAATTTCGAACTTTCTATATAAATCAGTGGTTGTCTTCTTATGATCTTCCTGTTTCCATACTCTGAGTACTACATTTGTCTGTGTGTAACCACAACTGGCAGTCCTACATTTCTAAGACAAAGCTCTCAAAATACGTTAACATATGATCCATCTACTGTGTAAATGCTACTGTGTTTGATAATACAAAACGTTATTAGGCTTCAGAACAATGGGGCCTGTGTCAGGACACCCAGTCACATGACCTCTATTCTGATGACGGTGAGGTGTCTTGTTTCCACTAAGCAAAGATGGCTCAGTTTCAAAAGCTTTTCTAGTTTATTAAATACTAATAGTTTTTTTTTGACACCTGCAATTATATAAGCCATTGTTAGGAATTTTCTACAGATTTATTTATTGATTTTAATTGTTTTATGAGTATTTTCATCATATTCTGTTCCTCCTACAGTGTTTCACAGATCTTCCCTAACTTTTTACCCACCCAATTCTGGATTTTTTCCTCTCTCTCTCTAAAACAGACAAACAAATGAATAAATTCACTGTAACTGTACTTGTAACTAACAGTACTTCCTGTATGAGCAAAGCTGGCTTTGCTAGTAACAATGCCTCCAGAGCTTTGTTTCTTTCCACCTTTGGGTGCCTCTGTACTGGATCATCATGTTGGGCAAGGGCCAGTGTAATTCTAATAGGGATAACTAAACTCAAAACAGGAGGGGTATCCTGACCCTGATGTTACTATTGAGCATGGCATTGCCACCAATTGGAAAGACACAGAGCATATCCAGCAACTGTCTGCATATGAGCTGTATATAGCTTCTGAGGAGTACCCAGTGCCTCTTATCAAGGCTCCCATGATCCCCAAGGCTAACAAAGAGATGATGACTCCCAGTCATGTAGGTGGCCATTCATATGACACAATCTTTTTATGCCTCTGGGCCCACAACAGGCATTGTCATGGTCTCAGGTAATATCATACATACATTCAATGCCTGTTTTCAAAGGTTCTATCCTTACCTATGCAATCTAATATCTGGAACTGGCTGGTAAGGATATGACAGGCTACCTCATGAAGATCCTAACTGATCTGGAGCTAGAGCCTCATTATCACGATATTATGTGTAGTACTAAGGGAAGCTGCATAGTATGACCATAGAGTTTGAGCAAGAAATGTCCACTGTTGCATTCTCCTCCTTTTGGGAGAAGATAATGAGGTGCCTAAGGGGCAGATGATCATCATTTAGAATGAACGATTACAGTGTCCAGGAGAGCTCTTCCAGCCTTCCTTCCTAGGCATGAAGTCTTGTGGCATTCATGAGACCACCTTCAACTCCATCATGACCTATGATATGGATCTGGATGTCAACACTGGTGATTGTCTCTCTGGTGGTAACACCATGTGTCTAGGTACTGATGACAGAATGCAGAAAGATCAAAGCTCTATCATGATCTAACAATGAAGAATAAGCTCATTGCTGCTCCTGAAAACAAATTCTCAGTCTTGCTTGTTGGCTCCACCTTGATCTCACTGTCCACCTTCCTGTAGATGTCAATCAGTAAGCAGGAGTATGATGAGTCTGACCACTTCATTTTCCATTGCAAATGCTACTATTCAGGAGTACCAAATTTCCCTTAGAAATGTACATATCTCATACTAGTTTCATAAACCTGGAACATACTTTTGAAAATATGTGTGTCCTGGATGTTTGAATCTCATATCAGTACTGGATTGTAGAACTTGTTGCAGATTTTTGACCGTATACTCAAGTCTTAACTGTTCCCTTGGTATATGTTTAATACCCTGTGCAGGTCTTGATTTCGTCATTACTCTGTGTTTGCTCAGTCACTTGGTGGATAGAAAGAGCAAGATCTGGAAGAGAAAATCTCAGTCTGGTATATCTGTTTGAGCCCCTGCAGTGATCTGTAAAATCTATTAACCAATATGAGACAGTTGTAAGATTCCTTGACGCTGGGAAGTGTTCTTGAAATAGTTACCCTTTTTTCTTTTTCTTTTTTTTTTTTTTGTCTTTTTTTTAAAATTAATTATTTATTTACACTCCATATCCCTGCCCCCTCACCCACCCTTCAGCTGCTCCACATCCCAGACCTCCTCCTTCCCCACCCTATCTCCACGGGGATGCCCTCACCCCCTACCCTACCTGACCTCTAAATTTCCTGGGGCCTCCAGTCTCTTGAGGGTAAGGTGCATCATTTCTGAATGAAGACAGACCAGGAAGTCCTCTATCCTATGTGTCAGTGGCCTCATATATGCTGGTGTACGCTATCTGTTTGGTGGTCCAGTGTTTGAGAGATCTCAGGGTCCAGACTAATTGGAACTGCTGGTCCTCCTACAGGATCACCTGTCTCCCCAGCTTCTTCTAGCTTTTCCCTAATTCAACCACAGGGGTTGGCTGCTTCTGTCCACTGGTTGGGTGCAAATACCTGCATCTGACTCTAAATGACTGCCCTCAGAAAGACCCAACAAGCAGCTGAAAGAGTTACCCTTTTTTTCTTGATGGGCTAACAAGTTGGGAATATACGGACTCAATCTTCATTCTGGAGTTCTCCCTCCTGATTGCCCTGAGTTGTTACTTTCCTTGAGTTGAGAATGTTGGCATTGAAAGCTGAAAATGGATTCATCCTTTTAATTTATGTAAGGTTTTTGTACTCAGTTCTAAAAGAAATTAATAATTTGGTTCTTCTTCTGTTCAGTGAGACAATCGTGGTCCAGGAATGCTTGATTGTGTAGAGAAAAATGAAGGATCTTCAGGAAGAAAAGAAAAAAATCAAAACAAACACATGAAAACAGAAATCTCTCAGCCAAAACAAAATAAAATCACACAAATATAAAATCAATTTTGTGTTGGCCAACTACTTCTGTACACAGTGCCTGTATCAGAGTGTAGTTGATGAATCCAGTGTCAATTCTTTAGATAAAACTGATTTTGTGCTCCTCAGCAATTCTCAAATGCAAATCGCTTCTTGATTATTGCTGGACTGTGTACCTACTTTATCTTCTACGTGCTGGTATTTTGTCTGGCCTGAATTAACTCAGTACTTGTGTATCCTGTCACAAAGTATACACATTTACATTCCTTGAAGTCCTTTGCTACTTCTGCTCTTAGAATCTGTTTGTTTCTGATTGTATACAGATACCTGGACCTTGAGGAGAAGGGTTTGCTTTTGGCATCAGAAGTTTTCTAAGTCTCTTCACGCTGTCAGTTTTAAGTTTCTGTTAATTCTCCTCTAGTGCACCAAGTAGCTTCTCTGATGGGGATTGAGCAATATTCTGGCATATGGATATAGCAATAAGACATTTGAGGTAATTGTCTTGTTACATTCCTTTAGAAACATAATAGCAGTATTCTTTATTCAAGGTCTGACAACTTGTCTAGTTTCAGGTTCTTGGCCACATTAATAGTATCAAGTGAGGGTTCTATCTCATCAAGTGGGCTTTAAATGTAATTTTAAAAAGTGTTTCATTATTCCCATATAATGTGTGGTACTGTTGTTACACCAGAACATCTTACCAGAATGTTATTGTAGGCCATAGGATTTATAGCTGGGTGATATTGATGATGGCTTTTCTTCTTTGGCAGCATACATAGTACATTCTAATACCATGAATGCTAGTCAGAAGGGATGAATCTTCTAGTTAGCCACAAGCTCAATTTACATATCTTAAAAAAGGAAGCCAAAGCACTTACAACTGACAACTTTTTCAGAAGTTTGGGTATTATAACTTTAGTGGCAGTAGCTGAGATAGCTTCAACATGGAGCAGTGTTCTCAACCTGTTGGTGGCAACCCATTTTGAATCTAATGACCCATTCACAGGAGTCAACAAAGACCATCTGAAACCATAAGTATTTACATTACACTTCATAACAACAGCAAAATTAGCTATGAAATGGCAATCAAAATAATTTATGGTTAGGGTCACTATAACATGAGCAATTGAATTAAAGAGTATATTGGGAATATTGAGCACAACTGCTATAAAGGAAACAAAGGGCTAGGGATGCTGGTACCTGGTAGAAATTCATTCATCCTAAAACATATTCCAAATAACACAGGATGCTAGAAGAGCCACATGGTTATCTAGACATGCCAGGGTATTTATGTATGCATTTAGGGAACAAAATGAATCCTATAAGAAAATTAACTTAAATAATAATTTGTATGCCTGGCATATGCTTCCTAGATTTTATCTTCTTTATATAAAACTTTCTAAAAATATTGACAATATTTTAAATATAATATTTTCTAGGATAAAAATGTCAAGTATGTGAAATAAAAATTCTTTGGGAATAGTTGTAGGTTTTTCTTCATTTTAAAAAATTTGAAAGGGCCAATAAACAGTAGGTACATTACCTTCAGGACTTACTAATACAATTTGATAGTAATATTACTTCTCATATCCAACTTAAAAATATAAATGTAGAGCACCAGGAAATTACATACTAACATCTAACTCCTATGAAGCAGAAGAAACAATTGCTGTTTTCTTGCATGTAGTCAATGTATTGCTATATCTTATAAGAATTGATCATAGGAAATTTGTCTACATGATTTTCACTTCAGTAAATTATAAGGCATTGTGTTTGTGTTAAATTTAGTGTATAGAGAATTTTGCCAGAAAAGATATGACTTCTAAGATAAAATTCTAACAGCACAATAAATCTTGGTCTATATGGTTTACTATCCAACAACTAAAATGTTAATGTTTTAAAAATTGATGTGTATTATGCAAAATAACTAATACAAAAATATCACTTGGTATTACTTAGACTTTAGTACTGAATTATGAAGGCTTATGAATTACAAATGTTCAGCCTTTATTTAAAAGTAATATTATTAATATTTCAAAAGTGTTACAATGCATAATTTATTAAATGAAGAATCATTAATAATGTTTATTAATCTTTCTAAAACATCTGGGCATCAAATAACAACCATCAGGTAGATTTCCCTATATTACTAATTAAAATTTCAAAATAAATTAGTGTTATTCTCATAAGTCCTTTATATATTTTTAAAAGTTAATAAAATAAAACATATGTACAGTATTATTAAAAGTAGGAAATTAAATGCATGCATAAACACAAGTGGTTTCTACAGTGAAATTAAATGTTGTGATGTATTTCTCATTAGTTTTATATAATCTATAAAGGGCAGTATTCATACTTGTACAGTTATTGTAATTTTGAAAGAATAAAATTTACATTTAGCAGTATGTAGTTAAAGCTACTGTGTTTAATGGAATATAATATCATAAGGCATCTAAAAAGTATAATTTACATATGGGCTTAAGTTTATGTAAGTTCATTTTTCAGAAATTGTATAGTCATTAGTTCCTTAATGGGTGTGCTTGACTGTACCACAATGGAATCCTGGTTCCCACATGCATGAGTAGTCTCTACCTCTGTCTCTTTGTCTCTCTGACTCTCTGTCTCTCTGTCTCTTTGTCTTTCTCTCTGTGTGTATATGCATATGTGTTTTGCATGTGTTTGTTTGTTTGTCATTTGCTTTGAGATAGGCTCTTAATCTATTGTTGACAATAGTCTGGAAATCACTTTTTAGTCATATCTTGTCTTAGCCAAATCTTGCCTTTTAATCTCTATCATCCTTTCGCCTTAGTTTCCTAACTTTTAGAATTAAGGGTTTGTCCTTTTTTTTTTTTTTCTCCATCTTGGTAAATGGGAAAGTATGTAAACATTGAACAGTAAGCCGGTTGGACAAAAGGTGACAAAAATAGGAATCGTGTTGGAAGAGAATTAATATGCACACATGAAAATCACTGCAAGTCAAAGGCTGCTTCACAAAGGGATTACTAAAAGGAAACGTGGGCAGATGCAGGAACCCTCACTAGGCAGAGCTTGGGGAACCTCCTGGAACAGGGAAAGGAAGGATAGTAGAAGCCAGATCAGCAAATGCAGGGGATCAAGCCCATCAGAAGAACATAGTCCACAAAATCAACTAAAGAGAACTCATAAAGGCTCACAGAGACTGAAACAGCAATCTCAGAGCCTATGCCAGTCTGCACATATGTTATGTCTGCTCAGCTTGTGGTTTTTATGGGACCCCTAATGGTGGGAGTGGTGTACCTTTGACTCCTTTGCCTGTTCTTGGGATTCTTTATCTCATATGTGTTGAGTGGTCCATTTTTGGCATGCCTAATCTTATTTCATTGTTTTATGCCATGTTGCATTGGTATCTCTGGGAAGCCTGCTCTTTTCTGAAGGAAAATGGAGGAGGAGTGAATCTGTTGGAGAGAGGTGTATGTGTAGGAGCTGGGAGGAGATGGGGGAGGGAAACTGCAGTCAGGATGTATTCTATGAGAGAACAATAGAGAAAATATGGAGAAAATGTAAGTGGATTTTACAACATATGTATAGATTTAAGAAATAAATTAACAAAGCTCTAAACTTAAGGAAAATGTATACTATAAACAAAACAATACATTTCCAATATTTTTACCATAATTGCTGAGAATTTCATATAGGTAACTTACTAAAAGAAAGTATCAAATATTGTATAATATTTTAAGTACAGCAAACATTAAATAATAGGAAATGTCTAGATAAATACAACAAATTTTATTTTTTCTCAGGAAGAGAAATACTGAAAAGTAAATTTTATCAAATGCAACAGTTTGTTTCAACATTCATAAAAGTATGATTTATTTCGATAATTATAATTTTTATCATATATTACTTGGAGTAAAAATATAATTGTTAAACTAGCAAACACAAATTGTCATAATAAATGGAGAAAGAAAAAAATAAAAGAAGTTATGAAGGTAATCTTTATTGTCTACTTGATGCATTTTGGCAAGACCCAAGACATACTTCAGGGTACAGTTTTGATTATGTTACCAGAGATAACTTGTGTAGAGGAAAACCCACTCTGATTGTGATAAAATCTTGTATACTGACAAAAAGGAACAAAACAGATAAAAGAAAAACTGAACTGGTCACAAATATTTATGTATCTTTGCTTCCTGACATAAAAATTCCAAAGCAATTCTTCACCAAAATTGAAAAGAAATCTTAAAACTCATATGTATAAGAAAAAATCCAGGGCTACCAAAACAATTTTGAGCAGTTAACAACTGTTCTCAGTGTTACTACTCTGGATTTAAAGGTATATAGCAAGTACGTGGTAGTAAAAGTTGTATGCTACTGGTACAAATATAGATTCATGAATGGAACATAATTGAAGCACCAAATGTAAGTCCAGCTACCTACAAACGCTTGGCTTATGACCAAGATGTCATAGAGAAAAGACAACATCTTAAAAAAAATGATGCTGGGAAACTAAAAGTCTATTTGGAGAAGATTGAATTTAATCCTTTTCTTTCATCCTTCATATTCTAATTATAAGAAAAATCTCAAAGTTAGACCTGAAACTCTTAATCCTCTAGAAGGGTAGGGAACATACTTTGGAATATAGGCTATGGTATTCTCTGAATATAACTCTGCCCAAGAAATAAGGCCAACTCTTAATGAGTTGGTCTTTCTTCCTTCTTTCCTCCCTCCATACCTCCTTCTTTTCTTTTTTTCTTTATTTGAACAGAAACACATAGACAATTAAACATTTATACAACCTACCCAAAGTTTCATAAGAAGTAAGTCTTCATATTTGCACTAGAAGAATCTGATTTCATAATTTGAATCAATGACATTTATGTGTTCTATTTAGTGTATAATGAAAACTGTCTTCTTTAGCATCAGGGAAAGATTCTTATTTTAAAAGCTGGGAGAGGGATAAAATCTGGACTGCATAAAAAGATTAAATAATTTAAAAAAAAGCTTGGAAGAACTATCTAATCAGTGTTATGAAAAAATATAAACATAAATGAAAGAAAATAGGAACAAAAATTGCTAGTCATGGTCTTAATCTGATAAAATTTATATCATTCAAAGAATCCCCTCTATGTTAACAGAGGGAATGATTATTACAAAAAGTACTTTATAAGAGTGTAGGGAGATAATCACAATGAAGCTCTTTCCTCTGCATTTTTATTATAAACTAATAAAAGTTTACAAATTAATATATGCTAAGAAGGTTAAAAATAATTGAAACAGTATCCAGAACAACAGTGTTAAATATTTGGTGTTTTGATGTAAGTCACAATGTTTAAATACTTTGTCCCTTATTTCTTCGCATCTAGTACTGTACATCATGCATGTACACTGATACATGTATACATACGATCCTGAATGAATGAATGAACTTATCAATGCAATGGTATAATTCTAGTTTCCACATTTAATTTTTTTATTATAAGGGAGATCATCACAGTTACCGAACCAGATTATTTTTATCTCTCTACATAATAAAAGAGCTGAAATGTGAGTTATATATGATAATTTGGTCAATTGACTAAACATATTTTGTCTAGGACAGAACAGATAAAATATCTAGGTGGTCATAACAAATAATAACATTTTATTGGATATAATTCTTTATTTTTTGAGCATTCAGGAAACAGCAATTGAGATTTTGATTGTTGGAATGAAAGTTAATTTTCTTTTAAGAGTTCAGGGATGAGGCAGAGTGAATTCCCTCCAAAAGCTTATGCATGATGCCATCAAGTAAGGCAATGGTTCAATGTTACCTAAATTTTAAAACTTGCAGTGTAACTGTTTTAACTTATTTGCATTTCATTGCCTATATAGAATTTTGGCACAGATGCAATATGGAGAATTATATGAAGAACCGATTAACTTACATTTAAGTACTCTGAAGGTTACAGACAATCCCAGCAGCTCTTCTAATTCCTTAATCCAATGTAAGCAGCTTCCAATGAATCTTTCTTGACCGCCTACTGTCTTCAAATTTGCTAGGACTTTAGTATCTCTATATGCACAAACAGATACACACACATACGCATCTATATATCCGGGCTTTATGTAGGAAAATAACAAACAGCAGTAAGCAAATAATTATTAAAACAAAAATGTCTGTGTTCTGATTGTAAGATTTAGCTCATAATCTTCCAATAATATATATTTATCCTACCTAAATATTTGTTCATATTTAATCACTGGAAAAATGCATTGCTAATAATCATAGAATAGTTTCCTTTCAATGATCATATTAAATTTACCTGAAACCTCACTTCAGATTAATTCAAATAAACTTTAAACAAGAGTACTTCTTTCATTTTCTTTCCTGTGTAAAACAAAGCTTTACATGTCAAAAAAATCACAGATTGCATATATAGACTTAAGTAGCAATTTATTTTGATGAGGAAGAAGGTACTAAGACTTTTTTGAACTTTTTTCTTCTTAAAATACGTTCAATCTCAGTATGAGGGCTTACCCTTCTTATATTATTTCTTGGGTTGTTACTTCATTCTGAAGAAGAAGTAGGAAAGGGTAGGGAAGTAAATCTGGGAGGGAGGAGAGCATGGAGGAGTAGAGGGAATAAACCTGTGGGTGGTGTGGAGTCTATGAGAGAAGAATCTAATTTGTAATAAAGATAAAATTAAACTACTTTAATACTTTTATACATGATTACTCTATTTAACATTTCACTCTTCTGTTTTCTACAATTTCCCCCATCCTACCCTTCACTTTCTCTCAAACTCTTCTTCAAATTTGTATTTTAACACACACAAACATAAACACACATTCACACACACACAAACACCAACACACGTAAACACACACACACACGCACACACACATGCACACACACCTTATTGAGTTCATTTCCTGCTATTCTTTTGTACATGTGTTTATGGTTGAATAGCTGAGATTGGTTAACCCAGTGCAAGGCTTGTCACTATGGAAAAATGAGTCTCCTTTTCTCTATGACTTGTATCTCTTCATCTAAGCCTGAGGCCTGGAAAAAGACTTCTTAGCCATCTTTGTCCAATCTTCTGGTAGTGTGATTACAAAGATATTGTTCAAGTTATATTGTTAAAATGACCTTAAAGTTTATCTATCATATCTGGAGACTTTGTTAGCATCTGGAATTTTGGTCCACTGACTCTTAAATTCATTTGGCAACTTTTCTGTGATGTACCTTGAGAATCATATATAGGGGTTGCATTGTAGAAGTTTAGCTAGAAGTTTAGAAGTTGCATTGTATAATTGTAGCTAGGTACCCCTCAG
Source organism: Montemys delectorum (assembly GCA_019843815.1). Taxonomy (NCBI): domain Eukaryota; kingdom Metazoa; phylum Chordata; class Mammalia; order Rodentia; family Muridae; genus Montemys; species Montemys delectorum. Next base: position 50,949 of record JADRCD010172126.1, read on the forward strand.
ACACATATTCTCTGTATTTTACTCACTAGGGATCTCTGTAATTGTTTACATCTGTAGCAAAAAACATGCTTATTTGGTAAATATTGAAAGCCACATATGTCAATGGGTATAAGAATAAGTACAGCAAATATACCTATATATTTTATTAGTTCAAGTAACAGCTGTAGGTTCTTCTCCACGTTATATAATTTCTGCAGGCAAGGGTAGATGGCCAGCATTTTAGAACCAAGCACATGAATTCCCCTGTACTTTGTAGTCATTAAGTTCAATTAGACATCTATTAGTTAACACTTAAATAAAAATCCTTCTTTTATACTAGTTTAGATATATTTTTGTGGAAAGGTCTTACTTTTGCTTATATTTTTTTAAACTAGGTAACTGTAAAAATTGCTCTTATCCCTTGACAGCTTGCATTACACCTAGAGATACTGTGAGGCTTCCAGACACAGATAGATACAGATACTGACACCAACACCAACACCGACACAGACACAGGCACAGGCACAGGCACAGGCACAGGCACAGGCACAGGCACAGGCACAGGCACAGGCACTGACACAGGCACAGGCACTGACACAGGCACAGGTACAGACACAGACACAGGCACAGACACAGGCACAGGCACAGGCACAGACACAGGCACAGGCACAGGCAAAGCCAAAGGCACAGACACAGGCACAGACACAGACACAGGCACAGACACAG
>JADRCD010172127.1:0-13087 GCA_019843815.1 Montemys delectorum
TGGTTTCTCCATCTATGGTGATTGAGAGTTTTGCTGGGTATAGTAGTCTATGCTGGCATTTGTGTTCTCTTAGGGTCTGCATGACATCTGCCCAGGATGTTCTAGCTTTCATAGTCTCTGGTGAGAAATCTGGTGTAATTCTGATAGGCCTGCCTTTACATCTTACTTGACCTTTTTACCTTACTGCTTTTAAAATTCTTTCTTTGTATTGTGCATTTGATGTTTTGACTATTATGTAGCGGGAGGAATTTCTTTTCTGGTCCAGTCTATTTGGAGTTCTATAGGCTTCTTGTATGTTCATGGGCAACTCTTTATTTAGGTTAGGGAAGTTTTCTTCTATAATTTTGTTGAAGATATTTACTGACTCTTTAAGTTGGAGTTCTTCACTCTCTTCATACCTACTATCCTTAGGTTTGGTTTTCTCATTGTGTCCTGGATTTCCTGGATGTTTTGTGTTAGGGTCTTTTTGCATTTTGCATTTTCTTTGATTATTCTGTCTATGTTGTCCATGTTATCTTCTGCCACTGAGATTCTCATAATGCCTCTCAGTTCTTTCTCAGAAATGAATCAGGAAAGTTGTGCTTTTAGTGATCAAATGCCCTTTTAGTTTAAAGACGTTTGAATATAGAAGTGAGTTTCTTCGAAGAAAATAATAGCATTTTAACCAGGTTTTAAATGTAGTTTCAAACTTCTGTATGAAATGTATTTCTTTTACTGAACCACACTGATTCAACTTAGTTTCAAAAACATTCTTGTTTCTGTTTCGCACAACATTGTGTTATGTGTTAAAATTGAGAAAAAGCTACTTTTAGCTAGACGCTACACAAAACACATTGGAAACTCAATGCGTCTCAGTTCTATCTCAGAAATGAATCAGGAAAGTTGTGCTAGTAGTGTTCAACTGCACATTTAGTTTTAAGACGTTTGAAGATAGAAGTGAGTTTCTTAGGAGGAAATAAGAGCGTTTCTAACCAGGTTTTCAATGTAGTTGCAAACTTCTGTGTGAAATGTATTTCCTTTACCAAACCACACTGATTCAACTTAGTTTCAAGAACATTCACTTTTCTGTTTCGCACAACACTGTGTAAGGTGTTATAACCGAGAAAAAGCTACTTTTAGCTAGATGCTACACAAAACACATTGGAAACATAATGCATTTCAGTTCTTTCCCAGAAAGGAATCAGGAAAGTTGTGCTTTTAGTGTTCAACTGCACTTTTAGTTTAAAGAAGTTTGAAGATAGAAGTGATTTTCTTAGAAAAAAATAACAGCGTTTTTAACCAGGTTTTAAATGAAGTTTCAAACTTCTGTGTGAAATGTATTTCTTTAACTGAACCACACTGATTCAACTTAGTTTCAAGAACATTCTGTTTCTGTTTCGCACAACACTGTGTAATGTGTTATAACCGAGAAAAAGGTACTTTTAACTAGACGCTACACAAAACACATTGGAAACTGAATGCGTCTCATTTCTTTCTCAGAAACGAATCAGGAACGTTGTGCTTTTAGTGTCCAACTGAACTTTGTTTTTAAGACTTTTGAAGATAGAAGTGAGTTTCTTAGAAGAAAATAATAGCGTTTTTAACCAGTTTTTAATGTAGTTTCAAACTTCTGTGTTTAATGTATTTCCTTTACCAAACCACACTGATTCAACATAGTTTCAGGAACATTCATGTTTCTGTTTCGCAAAACACTGTGTAATGTGTTATAGCCGAGAAAAAGCTACTTTTAGCTAGGCGCTACACAAAACACATAGGAAAATAAATGCTTCTCAGTTCTTTCTCAGAAAAGAATCAGGAAAGTTGTGCTTTTTGTGTTCAACTGCACTTTTAGTTTTAAGACGTTTGAACAAAAAAGTGAGTTTCTTTGAAGAAAATAATAGCGTTTTTTTTTTTAACCAGGTTTTAAATGTAGTTTCAAACTTCTGTGTGAAATGTATTTCTTTTACCAAATCAAACTGATTCAACTTAGTTAAAAGAACATTCTTGTTTCTGTTTCACACAACACTATGTTATGTGTTATAACCGAGAAAAAGCTACTTTTAGCTAGGCGCTACACAAAACATTTTGGAAACTCAATGCGTATCAGTTCCATCTCAGAAACGAATCAGGAAAATTGTGCTTTTAGTGTTCAACTGCACTTTTAGTTTTAAGACGTATGAAGATAGAAGTGAGTTTCTTACAAGAAAAAAAGAGCGTTTCTATCCAGGTTTAAAATGTAGTTTCAAACTTCTGGGCTTAATGTATTTCCTTTACAAAACAACACTGATTCAACTTAGTTTCAAGAACATTCACATTTCTGTTTCGCAAAACACTTTGTAATGTGTTATAACCGAGAAAAAGCTACTTTTAACTAGATGCTACACAAAACACATTGGAAACTGAAGGTTTCTCCCTTCTATTTCAGAAAAAGATCAGGAAAATTGTGCTTTTAGTATTGAAATGCACTTTTAGTTTTAAGATGTTTGAAGATAGAAGTGAGATTCTTAGAAGAAAATAATAGTGTTTTTAGCCAGGTTTTAAATGTAGTTTCAAACTTCTGTGCTTAATGTATTTCCTTTACAAAACCACATGGATTCAACTTAGTTTCAAGAACATTCTCGTTTCAGTTTGGCATAAAACTGTGTAATGTGTTATATCCGAGAAAAAGGTACTTTTAGCTAAACGCTACACAAAACACATTGGAAACTAAATGTGTCTCAGTTCTTTCACAGAAAAGAATCAGAAAAGTTGTGCTTTTAGTGATCAACTGCACTTTTAGTTTTAAGACGTTTAAAGATAGAAGTAAGTTTCTTAGAAGAAAATAATAGCGTTTTTTACATGTTTCAAATGTAGTTTCAAACTTCTGTGCTTAATGTTTTTCCTTTACCAAACCACACAGATTCAACTTAGTTTCAAGAATATCAATCTTTCTGTTTCGCACAACACTGTTTTATGTGTTATAACCGAGAAAATCTACTATTAGCTAGACGCTACACAAAACACATTGGAAACTGAATGCATCTCAGTTGTTTTCAAAAACGAATCAGGAAGTTGTGCTTTTAGTGTTCAACTGCACTTCTTGTTTTAAGAAATTTGAAGATAGAAGTGAGTTTCTTAGAAGAAAATAATAGCGTTTTTAACAGGTTTTAAATGTAGTTTCAAACTTCTGTGTGAAATGTATTTCCTATACCAAACCACACTGATTCAACTTAGTTTCAAGAATATCCACCTTTCTGTTTCGCACAACACTGTGTTATGTGGTATATCCGAGAAAAAGCTATTTTTGCTAGATGCTACACAAAACACTTTGGAAACTGAATGCTTCACAGTTCTTTCTCAGAAACGATTCAGGAAAGTTGTGCTTTTAGTGTTCAACTGCACTTGTAGTTTTAAGGCATTTGAAGATAGAAGTGAGTTTCTTAGAAGAAAATAGTAGCGTTTTTTACCAGGTTATAAATGTAGTTTCAAACTTCTGTGTGAAATGTATTTCTTTTACCAAACCACACTGCTTCAACTTAGTTTCAAGAACATTCTCGTTTCTGTTTCGCACAACACTGTGTAATGTGTTATAACCGAGAAAAAGCTACTTTTAGCTAGGCGCTACACAAAACAAATTGGAAACTCAATGTGTATCAGTTCTATCTCAGAAACGAATCAGGAAAGTTCTGCTTTTAGTGTTCAACTGCACTTTTAGTTTTAAGACGTTTGAAGATAGAAGTGAGTTTCTTAGAAGAAAATGAGAGCGTTTCTAACCAAGTATTAAATGTAGTTTCAAACTTCTGTGCTTAATGTATTTTCTTTACAAAACCACACTGATTCAACTGTTTCAAGAACATTCACATTTCTGTTTCGCAAAACACTTTGTAATGTGTTATAATCGAGAAAAAGCTACTTTCTGCTAGATGCTACACAAAACACAATGGAAACTGAAGGTTTCTCCCTTCTTTCTCAGAAAAGAATCAGGAAAGTTGTACTTTTAGTGTTGAAATGCACTTTTAGTTTTAAGACGTTTGAAGATAGAAGTGAGTTTCTTAGAAGAAAATAAGAGCGTTTCTAAACAGGTTTTAAATGTAGTTTCAAATTTCCGTGATTAATGTATTTCCTTTACAAAACCAAATTGATTCAATTTAGTTTCAAGAACATTCACGTTTCTGTTTCGCAAAACACTTTATAATGTGTTATAATAGAGAAAAAGCTAGTTTTAGCTAGACGCTATACAAAACACATTGGAAACTGAAGGTTTCTCCCTTCTTTCTCATAAAAGAATCAGGAAAGTTGTGCTTTTAGTGTTGAAATGCACTTTTAGTTTTAAGACGTTTGAAGATAGAAGTGAGATTCTTAGAAGAAAATAATAGTGTTTTTAACCACGTTTTAAATGTAGTTTCAAACTTCTGTGCTTAATGTATTTCCTTTACCAAACAACACGGATTCAACTTAGTTTCAAGAACATTCTCGTTTCTGTTTCACATAACACTGTGTAATGTGTCATATCCGAGAAAAAGCTACTTTTAGCTAAACCCTACACAAAACACATTGGAAACTGAAAGTGTCTCAGTTCTTTCACAGAAAAGAATCAGGAAAGTTGTGCATTTAGCGCTCAACTGCACTTTTAATTTTAAGACATTTGAAGATAGAAGTGAGTTTCTCAGAAGAAAACAATAGCGTTTTTAACAGGTTTCAAATGTAGTTTCAAACTTCTGTGCTTAATGTATTTCCTTTACAAAACCACACTGATTCAACTAAGTTTCAAGAACATTCACGTTTCTGTTTCGCACAACAATGTGTAATGTGTTATATCCGAGAAAAAGTTACTTTTAGCTAAACGCTACACAAAACACATTGGAAACTGAATGTGTCTCAGTTCTTTCAGAGAAAAAAGTCAGGAAAGTTGTGCTTTTAGTGCTCAACTGCACTTTTAGTTTTAAGACGTTTGAAGATAGACGTGAGTTTCTTAGAAGAAAATAATAGCGTTTTTAACAGGTTTCAAATGTAGTTTCAAATTTCTGTGCTTAATGTATTTCCTTTACCAAACCACACTGATTTAACTTAGTTTCAAGAATATCAATCTTTCTGTTTCGCACAACACTGTGTTATGTGTTATAACCGAGAAAATCTGCTATTAGCTAGAAGCTACACAAAACACATTGGAAACTGAATGCATCTCAGTTGTTTTCAGAAACGAATCAGGAAGTTGTGCTTTTAGTGTTCAACTGCACTTCTTGTTTTAAGAAATTTGAAGATAGAAGTGAGTTTCTTAGAAGAAAATAATAGCGTTTTTAACAGGTTTTAAATGTAGTTTCAAACTTCTGTGTGAAATGTATTTCCTTTACAAAACCACACTGATTCAACTTAGTTTCATGAATATCCACCTTTCTATTTTGCACAACATTGTGTTATGTGTTATATCCGAGAGAAAGCTATTTTAGCTAGAATCTACTCAAAACACATTGGAAACTGAGTGCATCTCCGTTCTTTCTCAGAAAAGAATCAGGAAAGTTGTGCTTTTAGTGTTCAACTGCACTTTTAGTTTTAAGGAGTTTGAAGATAGAAGTGAGTTTCTTAGAAGAAAATAATAGCATTTTTTACCAGGTTTTAAATGTAGTTTCAAACTTCTGTGTGAAATGTATTTCTTTTACCAAACCACACTGATTCAACTGAGTTTCAAGAACATTCTCGTTTCTATTTCGCACAACACTGTGTAATGTGTTATAACCGAGAAAATCTACTTTTAGCTAGGCGCTACACAAAACAAATTTGAAACTCAATGCGCATCAGTTCTATCTCAGAATTGAATCAGGAAAGTTGTGCATTTAGTGTTCAACTGCACTTTTATTTTTAAGGCGTTTGAAGATAGAAGTGAGTTTCTTAGAAGAAAATAAGAGCGTTTCTAAACAGGTTTTAAATGTAGTTTCAAATTTCCGTGATTAATGTATATCCTTTACAAAACCACATTGATTCAATTTAGTTTCAAGAACATTCACGTTTCTGTTTCGCAAAACACTTTGTAATGTGTTATAATAGAGAAAAAGCTAGTTTTAGCTAGACGCTACACAGAACACATTGGAAACTGAAGGTTTCTCCCTTCTTTCTCATAAAAGAATCAGGAAAGTTGTGCTTTTAGTGTTGAAATGCACTTTTAGTTTTAAGACGTTTGAAGATAGAAGTGAGATTCTTAGAAGAAAATAATAGTGTTTTTAACCACGTTTTAAATGTAGTTTCAAACTTCTGTGCTTAATGTATTTCCTTTACCAAACAACACGGATTCAACTTAGTTTCAAGAACATTCTCGTTTCTGTTTCACATAACACTGTGTAATGTGTCATATCCGAGAAAAAGCTACTTTTAGCTAAACCCTACACAAAACACATTGGAAACTGAAAGTGTCTCAGTTCTTTCACAGAAAAGAATCAGGAAAGTTGTGCATTTAGCGCTCAACTGCACTTTTAATTTTAAGACATTTGAAGATAGAAGTGAGTTTCTCAGAAGAAAACAATAGCGTTTTTAACAGGTTTCAAATGTAGTTTCAAACTTCTGTGCTTAATGTATTTCCTTTACAAAACCACACTGATTCAACTAAGTTTCAAGAACATTCACGTTTCTGTTTCGCACAACAATGTGTAATGTGTTATATCCGAGAAAAAGTTACTTTTAGCTAAACGCTACACAAAACACATTGGAAACTGAATGTGTCTCAGTTCTTTCAGAGAAAAAAGTCAGGAAAGTTGTGCTTTTAGTGCTCAACTGCACTTTTAGTTTTAAGACGTTTGAAGATAGACGTGAGTTTCTTAGAAGAAAATAATAGCGTTTTTAACAGGTTTCAAATGTAGTTTCAAATTTCTGTGCTTAATGTATTTCCTTTACCAAACCACACTGATTTAACTTAGTTTCAAGAATATCAATCTTTCTGTTTCGCACAACACTGTGTTATGTGTTATAACCGAGAAAATCTGCTATTAGCTAGAAGCTACACAAAACACATTGGAAACTGAATGCATCTCAGTTGTTTTCAGAAACGAATCAGGAAGTTGTGCTTTTAGTGTTCAACTGCACTTCTTGTTTTAAGAAATTTGAAGATAGAAGTGAGTTTCTTAGAAGAAAATAATAGCGTTTTTAACAGGTTTTAAATGTAGTTTCAAACTTCTGTGTGAAATGTATTTCCTTTACAAAACCACACTGATTCAACTTAGTTTCATGAATATCCACCTTTCTATTTTGCACAACATTGTGTTATGTGTTATATCCGAGAGAAAGCTATTTTAGCTAGAATCTACTCAAAACACATTGGAAACTGAGTGCATCTCCGTTCTTTCTCAGAAAAGAATCAGGAAAGTTGTGCTTTTAGTGTTCAACTGCACTTTTAGTTTTAAGGAGTTTGAAGATAGAAGTGAGTTTCTTAGAAGAAAATAATAGCATTTTTTACCAGGTTTTAAATGTAGTTTCAAACTTCTGTGTGAAATGTATTTCTTTTACCAAACCACACTGATTCAACTGAGTTTCAAGAACATTCTCGTTTCTATTTCGCACAACACTGTGTAATGTGTTATAACCGAGAAAATCTACTTTTAGCTAGGCGCTACACAAAACAAATTTGAAACTCAATGCGCATCAGTTCTATCTCAGAATTGAATCAGGAAAGTTGTGCATTTAGTGTTCAACTGCACTTTTATTTTTAAGGCGTTTGAAGATAGAAGTGAGTTTCTTAGAAGAAAATAAGAGCGTTTCTAAACAGGTTTTAAATGTAGTTTCAAATTTCCGTGATTAATGTATATCCTTTACAAAACCACATTGATTCAATTTAGTTTCAAGAACATTCACGTTTCTGTTTCGCAAAACACTTTGTAATGTGTTATAATAGAGAAAAAGCTAGTTTTAGCTAGACGCTACACAGAACACATTGGAAACTGAAGGTTTCTCCCTTCTTTCTCATAAAAGAATCAGGAAAGTTGTGCTTTTAGTGTTGAAATGCACTTTTAGTTTTAAGATGTTTGAAGATAGAAGTGAGATTCTTAGAAGAAAATAATAGCGTTCTTAACGACGTTTTAAATGTAGTTTCAAACTTCTGTGTTTAATGTATTTCCTTTACCAAACAACACGGATTCAACTTAGTTTCAAGAACATTCTCGTTTCCGTTTCCCATAACACTGTGTAATGTGTCATATCCGAGGAAAGGCTACTTTTAGCTAAACCCTACACAAAACACTTTGGAAACTGAAAGTGTCTCAGTTCTTTCACAGAAAAGAATCAGGAAAGTTGTGCATTTAGCGCTCAACTGCACTTTTACTTTTAAGACATTTGAAGATAGAAGTGAGTTTCTTAGAAGAAAATAATAGCGTTTTTAACAGGTTTCAAATGTAGTTTCAAACTCCTGTGCTTAATGTATTTCCTTTACGAAACCACACAGATTCAACTTTGTTTCAGGAATATCCACCTTTCTGTTTCGCACAATACTGTGTTATGTGTTATAACTGAGAAAAAACTACTTTTAGCTAGACGCTACACAAAACACATTGGAAAGTGAATGCGTCTCAGTTGTTTCTCAGAAACGAATCAGGAAAGTTGTGATTTTAGTGTTCAACTGCACTTTTATTTTTAAGACGTTTGAAGATAGAAGTGAGTTTCTTAGAAGAAAATAATAGCATTTTTAACAGGTTTTAAAGGTAGTTTCAAAATTCTGTGCTAAATGTATTTCCTTTACCAAACCACACTGATTCAATTTAGTTTCAAGAATATCCACCTTTCTGTTTCGCACAATACTGTGTTATGTGTTATAACTGATAAAAAGCTACTTTTAGCTAGATGCTACACAAAACACTTTGGAAACTGAATGCGTTGCAGTTCGTTCTCAGAAACGAATCAGGAAAGTTGTGCTTTTAGTGTTCAACTGCACTTTTAGTTTTAAGGCCTTTGAAGATAGAAGTGAGTTTCTGAGAAGAAAATAATAGCGTTTTTTACCAGGTTTTAAATGTAGTTTCAAACTTCTGTGTGAAATATATTTCTTTTACCAACCACACTGATTCAACTTAGTTTCAAGAACATTCTCGTTTCTATTTCGCACAACACTGTGTAATGTGTTATAACCGAAAAAAAAGCTACTTTTAGCTAGGAGCTACACAAAACAAATTTGAAACACAATGCACATTTGCTCTATCTCAGAAACGAATCAGGAAAATTGTGCATTTAGTGTTCAACTGCACTTTTAATTTTAAGACATTTCAAGATAGAAGTGAGTTTCTTAGAAGAAAATAAGAGCGTTTCTAAACAGGTTTTAAATGTAGTTTCAAATTTCTGTGCTTAATGTGTTTCCTTTACAAAACCACATTGATTCAACTTAGTTTCAAAAACATTCACGTTTCTGTTTCGCAAAACACGTTGTAATGTGTTATAATAGAGAAAAAGGTACTTTTAGCTAGACGCTACACAAAACACATTGGAAACTGAAGGTTTCTCCCTTCTTTCACATAAAAGAATCAGGAAAGTAGTGCTTTTAGTGTTTAAATGCACTTTTAGTTTTAAGACTTTTGAAGATAGAAGAGAGATTCTTAGAAGATAATAATAGCGTTTTTAACCATGTTTTAAATGAAGTTTCAAACTTCTGTGCTTAATGTATTTCTTTTACCAAACCACATGGATTCAACTTAGTTACCAGAACATTCTCGTTTCTGTTTCGCACAACACTGTGTAATGTGTTATATCTGAGAAAAAGCTACTTTTAGCTAGACGCTACACAAAAAACATTGGAAACTGAATGTGTCTAAGTTCTTTCACAGAAAAGAATCAGGAAAGTTGTGATTTTAGTGCTCAACTGTACTTTTAGATTTAAGACGTTTGAAGATAGAAGTGAGTTTCTTAGAAGAAAATAATAGCGTTTTTTACCAGGTTTTAAATGTAGTTTCACAATTATGTGTGAAATGTATTTCCTTTACAAAACCACACTGATTCAACTTAGTTTCAAGAATATCCACCTTTCTGTTTCGCACAACATTGTGTTATGTGTTATATCCGAGAAAAAGTTACTTTTAGCTATAAGCTACACAAAACACATTGGAAATTGAATGTGTCTCAGTTCTTTCTCAGAAAAGAATCAGGAAAGTTGTGCTTTTAGTGTTCAACTGCACTTTTAGTTTTAAGACGTTTGAAGATAGAAGTGAGTTTCTTAGAAGAAAATAATAGCGTTTTTAACAAGTTTTAAATGTAGTTTCAACCTTCTGTGCTTAATGTATTTCCTTTACAAAACAACATGGATTCATCTTAGTTTCAAGAACATTCACGTTTCTGTTTCGCAAAACACTTTGTAATGTGTCATAACCGAGAAAAAGCTACTTTTAGCTTGACGCTACACAAAACACATTGGAAACTGAAGGTTTCTCCCTTCTTTCTCAGAAAAGAATCAGGAAAGTTGTGCTTTTAGTGTTGAAATGCACTTTTAGTTTTAAGATGTTTGAAGATAGAAGTGAGATTCTTAGAAGAAAATAATAGCGTTTTTAACCAGGTTTTAAATGTAGTTTCAAAATTAAGTGTGAAATGTCTTTCCTTTACCAAACGAAAGGGATTCAACTTAGTTTCAAGAATATCCACCATTCTGTTTCGCACAACACTGTGTTATGTGTTATAACCGAGAAAAAGCTACTTTTAGCTAGATGCTACACAAAACACATTGGAAAGTGAATGCATCTTAGTTGTTTCTCAGAAACGAATCAGGTAAGTTGTGCTTTTAGTGATCAACTGCACTTTTATTTTTAAGACGTTTGAAGATAGAAGTGAGATTCTTAGAAGAAAATAATAGCGTTTTTAACAAGTTTTAAAGGTAGTTTCAAAATTCTGTGTGAAATGTGTTTCCTTTACCAAACCACAATGATTCAACTTAGTTTCAAGAATATCCACCTTTCTGTTTCGCACAACTGTCATGCACACAGGACAGACACAAAGACAACAGCCAAGATCCTTCTGCAGCCATTCTTTATTCCATATTCCAGAGGGCGACCCCCGACACCCCAAAAGCACTGTTTATATATGCGCTGGAGCAGCATGCTCATCTCTGATTGGCTGTTTGCTCAGAAGCACAATACGCCCGGGCCGGCTCGTGAGTTGGCGCAATCTCTCCTTAGGCACATGCACAGTTTATCTGTAAACTTGGGAGAGCACCAGATATCAACACCATCTGCTGGCTATCACCGCTCACTGCAGTTTCATACGCACAACATTGTGTTATGTGTTATATCCAAGAAAAAGTTACTTTTAGCTAGAAGCTACTCAAAACACATTGGAAATTGAATACGTCTCAGTACTTTCTCAGAAAAGAATCAGGAAAGTTGTACTTTTAGTTTTCAACTGCACTTTTAGTTTTAAGAAATTTGAAGATAGAAGTGGTTTCTTAGAAAAAAATAATAGCGTTTTTAACAGGTTTTAAATGTAGTTTCAAACTTCTGTGTGAAATGTATTTCCTTTACCAAACCACACTGATTCAACTTAGTTTCAAGAACATTCTCGTTTCTGTTTCACACAACACTATGTTATGTGTTGTAACCGATAAAAAGCTACTTTTAGCTAGGCGCTACACAAAACACATTGGAAACTCAATGCGTATCGGTTCTATCTCAGAAACGAATCAGGAAAGTTGTGCTTTTAGTGTTCAACCACACTGTTAGTTTTAAGATGTTTGAAGATAGAAGTGAGTTTGTTAGAAGAAAATAAGAGCATTTCTAACCAGGTTTTAAATGTAGTTTCAAACTTCTGTGCTTAATGTATTTCCTTTACAAAACCACACTGATTGAACTAAGTTTCAAGAACATTCACGTTTCTGTTTCGCAAAACACTTTGTAATGTGTTATAACTTAGAAAAAGATACATTTAGCTAGACGCTACACAAAACACATTGGAAACTGAATGCGTCTCAGTTCTTTCTCAGAAACGAATCAGGAAAGTTGTGCTTTTAGCGCTCAACTGCACTTTTAGTTTTAAGACGTTTGAAGATAGAAGTGAGTTTCTTAATAAAAATAATAGCATTTTAAACAGGTTTTAAATGGAGTTTCAAACTTCTGTGAGAAATGTATTTCTATTACCAAAACATACTGATTCATCTCAGTTTCAAGAACATTCACGTTTCTGTTTTGCAAAACACTTTGTAATGTGTTATAATCGAGAAAAAGCTACTTTTAGCTAGATGCTACACAAAACACACTGGAAACTGAAGGTGTCTCCCTTCTTTCTCTGAAAAGAATCAGGAAAGTTGTGCTTTTAATGTTGAAATGGACTTTTAGTTTTAAGACGTTTGAAAATAGAAGTGAGATTCTTAGAAGAAAATAATAGCGTTTTTAACCAGGGTGTAAATGTAGTTTCAAACTTCTGTACTTAATTTATTTCCTTTACCAAACCACACTGATTCAACTTAGTTTCAAGAACATTCTCGTTTCTGTTTCGCACAACACTGTGTAATGTGTTATAACCAAGAAAAAGCTACTTTTAGCTAGGCGCTACGAAAAACACATTGGAAACTCAATGCATATCAGTTCTATCTCAGAAACGAATCAGGAAATTTGTGCATTTAGTGTTCAACTGCACTTTAGTTTTAAGACGTTTGAAGATAGAAGTTAGTTTCTTAGAAAAAAATAAGAGCGTTTCTAACCAGGTTTTAAATGTAGTTTCAAACTTCTGTGCTTAATGTATTTCCTTTACAAAACCACACTGATTCAACTTAGTTTCAAGAACATTCTCGTTTCTGATTCGCACAACACTGTGTTGTGTGTTATAACCGAGAAAAATCTACTTTTATCTAGATGCTACACAAAACACATTGGAAACTGAATGTGTCTCAATTCTTTCTCAGAAAGGAATCAGGAAAGTTGTGCTTTTAGTGTTCAACTTCACTTTTAGCTTGAAGACTTCTGAAGACAGAAATGAGTTTCTCAGAAGAAAATAAGAGCGTTTCTAACCATTTTTAAGATGTAGTTTCAAACTTCTGTGCTTAATGTATTTCCTTTACAAAACCACACTGATTCAACTTAATTTCAAGAACATACACGTTTCTGCTTCCACAACACTAGTAATGTGTTATAACCAGAAAAGGCTACTTTTAGCTAGACACTATACAAAACACATTGGAAACTGAATG
>JADRCD010172128.1:0-42288 GCA_019843815.1 Montemys delectorum
CACACACACAGAGACACACACAGACACACACACACAGGCACACACAGCACACACACACACACACAGGCACACACAGCACACACACACACACACACACACACTCTCACACACACACATCTTTGGAGTCTGCCTGGTTTGCATTGGTCTCTCCTTTCTCTTTCCTTTCTCTTCTTCCTTTCTCCCCATCCCTGTCTCTCCTTGTTTTGAGATAGGCTCTCTCTCTCAAAGACCATAGGCTGCGCTGTCTGGGTACGTCCCTGCTTTTGGCTCCCGGGTGGGGTGCATTGATAGTTTAGGTGATTGAATTTGACACCACTCTCCCTCCCCACCCCACTGGCCATTCTACCTTGACCTACACTTTCCTTAGCATCCCCTGACTGATCTCCCATTCCAGTTATTTTCACTTTTGTGGTTATATTTTCCTACTTCTATTTTTAGTTTTAGTCTGCTCAAAAAGAGGTGAGAGCAAGAAACATTTTTATTTATTTATTATTTATTTATTTTTATTTATTACTCTTTAATCATCCTTTACAGTCTGGCTCCTACCCTTTTCCTGCTCTTCCCCCCCCCCCCCCATACCTCCTCTCCTGTCTCCAAGAGATTGTCCCCACCCACCTCACTTCCACCCCACCAGACCTCACCACTCCCTGTGGCCTCAAGTTTCTCAAGGGTTAGGTGTATCTTCTCTCACTGAGACATATCCTCTGCTGTATATGTGTCAGGGGCTTCATATCAGCTGGTGTGTGCTGCCTGCTTGGTGGCTTAGTGTCCAAGAGATCTCTGGGATTCAGGCAAGTTGAGACTGCTGGTCTTCTTATGGGGTTACCCTCCTCAGCTTTTCCTTAATACAACCACAGGGATCCTTGGTTTCTGTCTACTGATTGGATGTAAGTAACTGCACCTGACTCTTTCACCTGCTTGTTGGGTCTCTCAGAGGGCAGCCATGCCAGGCTCCCATCTGTAAGCACAGGATAGCTTCAGTAACGGTGTCAGGCCCAGGAGCATCTTGCCCCTCCCCCCCAGCTGGTTCCCAGTCTGGGCTGGTCACTGGACCTCCTCTCCCTCAGACTCTTCCATTTTTGTCCACGCAGTTTTTTTAGACAGGAATAATTCCAGGTCAGAGTTCCTGACTGTGGGATGGTAACCCTATCCCTCAACTTGATGCCCTGTCCCTGCCCTGGAGAACTACACAAGCCACTGTAGAGCATTTCATCTAAGATGACTCCCTTTGAGTCCTGAGAGTCTCTCACCTCCCAGGTCTCTGGTACATTCTGGAGGGTTTCCACACCTCCCAAGGTTGCTGTTTTCATTCTGTCTGCTGGCCCTCAGGAATTCAGTCCCCTTCCCCCCTCAATACCTGACAAATGAGGTTACATTACTCTAAGAAACTCAGCATAGCAAAAATATAATTCAGCAAAGATATGACCTACAGAATGGGAGAAAGTGTTAACTATCCATCTGAGAGTGGATGCATCTCAGAATATATCAAGAGCCTTAAATATTAATGCCTAATTCTCCAAAAGTCCAATATATCGACATCAATAGTTTTCAAAAGATGAAATTTAGATTCTTAATAAATATACTAATCATATTTGACATCTTTAGCAATCAAGAAAAGACAAATTAAAACCACACTAAAATTCCATTCCCTAGTTAGAACAATTCTCATTAAAAATAATAAATTATGTTTTGGTGCTAGTAAAGCATGCCTTTGATCTCAGCATTCAGAAAGGGGATGCAAAAGCAAGAAGATCTCTGAGTTTGAAAGGAGCCTGGTCTACAGAACAAGTTTCAGAACAGCCAGGAATATATAGAGAAAATTTGTCACAAACAAAAACAAAAATGAAAATGAAAACAAAAACAAATAAACAAACAAACAACTAACCAACCAAACAAACAAACCAAAAGACAAACTATAACAAATATTGTCAAGGATGCAAAGAAAGGATAACTGTTATACACTAGTAGTGAGCATGCAGTTTGCTTTATCTATTATGGAAATCAGCATACCATTCCACAAATCACTGAAAATAGAACTCTTACATGTCTAGCTATACTGTGGTGTATCTAAAAGTCTCAGTAAGTGCATTAGAGCAACCCTAGCCTATCCATGTTTATTGCCATACTACATAGAGTAGCTGTGCTATAAAATAAGTCTATATATATGTGTGTATGTATATATATATGTATAATAATGTATATACACAAATATATACACATATATATGTATATATATATATATGTATATATATATATATACATATATATATATATATATATGGGGATTTTTTTGTTTGTAAACTGCAATGAAGTTATCCCATTCACAGGAAAATGTCTATAACTGGAAATCATCATTTTAAGTAGAATAAACTAGATTCAGAAAGCAAGGTATTAAATGCTTTTCTCTTATTCTGGACCAAGAAAACCATATGTGAGATATATATGACTTAACGTCAGAAGAGGTATTGCTGGGAGACAGAAGTGGACTAGCATATATGGGGAAAGATAGAGGATGTGGTTATGGTCACATACATGTGATAACTTCAAAATTTTCTGTGTGAAACCTGTCACTACAAACACTGAGTGTGTAGCACCAAAATGAGCTAAAGAGAAGACAAGAATATCTAGACTATCTGATGATCAGAATAACATCTTACAAAGCTTAAAGTTCCAAGACTTGACAATGAAGACAGTAGCGAGTAGCCTTGTGATTTCAAAACTTAGACTTCTTCAGTGAGAGAACACCATTGGGAATGCCATTTCACTGCATTTGCTGTGGTAAACTCATGGTTAGCAGGACCTTGTAGTTGAGAGGAATGTAGGTAGGGTATTTTCAAGGATATTTGTATCTAACACAAACTTTAATTTTCTAAATCAAGCAATTATTTGAAGTATTACCATATTTAAATCTTTGTTCCTTCTTAAAAGGGGAAACAAAATACCCATGGAAGGACTTACAGAGACAAACTATGGAGCAGAGACTGAAAAAAGGGCAATCCAGAGACTGCTCCTCCTGGGAATCCTTCCCATATTCAATCATCAAACCCAGACTTCTGTTGTGGATGCCAGCAAGTGCTGGCTGATAGGAGCCTGATATAGCTGTCTTCTAAGAGGCTCTGACAGTACCCAACTAATACAGAAGTAGAGGGTCACAGCCATCCATTGGACTGAGCATAGGGTCCCCAATGAAGGAGCTAGATAAAGGACTCAAGGAGCTGACAGGCTTGCAGCCTCTTAGGACAAACAACAATATGAACTAACTAGTACCCTCAGAGCTCTCAGGGACTAAACCACCAACCAAAGAGTCCACATTGTGAGACTCATGGCTCCAGCAGCATATGTATAGCAGGGGATGGCCTAGTCGGTCATCAATGGAAGGAGAGGCCCTTGGTCCTGTGAAGGTTCTATGCCCCAGTGTAGGGGAATCGAATGCCAGGGCCAGGAAGAGGGAGAGAGTGGGGTGGCAAGCAGGGGGAGGGAGGAGAGAACAGGGCTTTATATTTTGTTTTTTTTTTTTCTTTTTTTCAGAGGGGAAACAGGGAAAGGAGAAATTATAAGACATGTAAATAAAGAAAATATCTAACAAAAAATCTTCTGACATGGAAATGAAATGTTTTGCTCACTCAGGAAGGTGAAAGTTCTAGTGTATGAACAGCTGCTGGTAATCTAATACTTTACTCTCAGAAAAAGTAAAATATTCTTAAGTATAATCTCTGTTATGGTTTTACACACTAAAATAACTTAAGTATAATGTAAATTCCAAGAGGTTCTTGAATGTAATTAAACTTCAAATGATATTGTCACTGGAATGTTCAGCTTTTCCATGTATAAGGTGTTCCACTTAATGATTACACTATTGAAACACAGTGTTTTCCTTAAAGATTTACATATCAGTTGGCATTTTTCTCTTTTCTGCTTTTATGTCCCAAATAATAATCTGTTTTCACAGTTTCAAATTATTTCACACATGCATTAAGATTTATAAACATCACAGATTAATTCATTATTCTGTATGTGACAGTCTGCTGTATATTACCTAACCCAACAGATTACTTTCTATAACTTCCTTATTTATTATAAATTTAATGAATTGTCAGTATTTGGCAAATGTAGAGTTATCTGGTGCCTGTTTTGTCAAGGGAACTCTGTAAAATCATGACATTTTGTTCTATTTGAACATTTTGTTTGTTAATTGTGGCTAAATCATTTTAGCTTAACAGTTCATAACAAGCTTACAAGAGACTGACATTTAAAAAGACTAAGAACATTGAGAACTAAAATTCTAGAACTAATGAAAACTGAAATTGCATTTCAGCTGTGGAAAGCATTGGCAGACATAGCATTTCCTTACAAAAGGTGGTTTTCAGGAAGCAGTTTTCTTCTGAGTAGACCAACTGCATTCACAATTTAGCAACCAGTTACTGTGCAATTGCTTCTGACTATTATTTGAACTTCCAGAATTCTGATCTCAGGATTTTACTTAGTGCAAAGTATGAATCACTCTGGGTGGCTGCAAAACATGCCCTCCGTGCTTCATAATAATCCCTTTTGCGTTGAAGAAGCATTCCTCAAAGCCGACTTCATGAACAGTCCAGCCGTGACCTTAAGAAAGACAAGATTCTTCATAAAATACTGGATCTGGGAAAAATTCAACATTTGCAAGGAAGATCATTAACCAAATGGCTTATACCTCTTATAGCAATAAAACTTGGTAGGCACTGGTGAACCAGGCTGGAAGTTTGACAGTGGAACATGTTACACATAATTAACTATGGATCCTTCCTAATCAATAGTGAGGATATAATTGCTTTTCTCAAGGTTAGTTAGGCAGGGTTGTTTGAAGGCAGGGCAGACAGAGTGAAAGGAATCAAAGAGACAAACTGGAGGACCATGTGTGTTGGCACTGAGAAGGTTATTAGAAGCTTTGGAACACTAGAAACCCAGACTGTGATTTTATCAGCAGTCCCACCAGAGAACAATTAGCCAAGGTCAGGGATGATGAGGAGAACTAATGGGTACATCCAACTGCTGCCTCCCACTTCACTAAGTTGCTGAGTAATAGCTGTCACATTTATATTTCTTTGAACAAAACATGTTACATGCCATGGGAACAATCAGTGATGAATTAGCAAACATTTTCTAACACTGATAACACCCCTCCCCCTATTTCCACTCTGGACTATAGATACTGATGCAAAGAAAGGAGTAAGTACATAAGTGTGTCTGTTTGTAAATACGTCATTCCTAGATGGGACCAATTTTAGGAAGGAGAAATGGAGAGAGAAGAAGATAACATCAAGCATGTGGGCTGGTATGTGTTCTCACAAATGCTACTAAATATTATACATCTCTCCCTTTCCTCCTCCATTCCTAAATACTGATTCAGGGACTTCCAGGAAACAAACACGTACTGTGTTAGAAAACTGTGTTAGGTGTTCTTGGTGGTCAACTTGACCACATCTGTAGTTAACTAAAATCCCAAAGCAGAGGACACACCTGCGAGGGCAAGTGCTTAACTAGAAATAGGCAGCTACACTTCTAATCCAGATCTTTGAGGCAGGAAGGCATAACTTTGATCTGGGTTACACCTTCCTCTCAAAGCTCAGATAAGGGCCTGGAAGAAGGAAGCGCTTGCTCTTCGGATGCTTGTCCCTGTCTTGCCATCAGCAACTTCTCTGGAATTCTCCTATATGTTGAAGACCAACTGAGACATCCAGCCTCATGGCATGACTAACAACTACTAGACTCTTGGACTCTGCATTCACAGCCAGCCATTCATGAATTAGCTAGATTGCAGCTTAAGTCATTCTAAGTCATATTTATGAGTGTGTGTGTGTGTGTGTGTGTGTGTGTATGAGTCTCTCTCCTCCCTCTGTCTGTCTGTCTATCTGTCTGTCTGTCTGTCATCTATCTATCTATCTATTTTATAAGTTCTGTTATTCAAGGAAGAGAACTCTGACTAATAAAATAATGAATTTTAAATATATAACTGATGATCCTGTTGATAACATCTATTATGAGACTCTATAACACAAGAAAGAATGACTTCAGATTGTACAAGTGTTATACATCTGCATGGTGGGAAGGGGTTTTAAATTTATTCCAAAAACAAATAATATTGGCTTATGCTTACCGATGGGTAATGTTTCCCAAAGCCCCTATTTCTCCCCAAATATTATTGATACATTTTTTTATCTCAGAGATATTTTCCCAGGAAATTCATAACATTCTAAAGTTAAAGGAATAGCCTAAAGATAAATCAGTCTTTGGCTTGCTTTTATCTTCAAAACTTTTAAATTTTCTCCTACAGAGCTAGAGAAAAATAGTATTTTATAAAAATGAATATACCATATTTAATAATTATTATGAAGGAATCAAACTTTGATCTAAGAAAATACATAATAGCCCCCGAAGTTAATACCCCAGAAAAGAATAACTCTTTGGTATAATTTATGCTAATCAATTGGCAGTCAAAGGTTAGTAAATACCCTAGATGCCTTAGCATGATAGAAGTTAAGAAATCACCTTCTTGGAAAATTCAAACATATATTTCACGGTTATATTGCCAACAGGATACATATGTAAAAAGGTTTATTTTAGGGTAATTTTATTATGTTCACCCCTTCTATACTGCTCAACTGAGCTCTTTTTAGCTAAAGTATCTGAGTGAAAATGAAAAGCTATTTTTAGTAATATTAATTTTGAGGTTGATAATATAAATAAATAACCTCCTTTTCTATATGACATACATAATACTATATAAGAAACTGTAATTCTATCCTTTTTTCTAAGTTCAAAATTCTCCAATGTACCACAAATGAAAATGCATAGAATATATCTGAGATTTAGTGTGTTATCCCATAGATGTGGCCATGTCTGGCAGCAGAATAAAACTATCTTGTCCTAAGCCTCTTTGTCATTTCCCAGAGGAGCATTTGCCAAGACAATAGTCCTTAGCATCTACAGATGCCTACGTAGGAAGGCTCAGAAGGGCATGGGCAACAAAATGTTGAGCCGTTGAAGACCCATGCATCTGCCAGCGGTTGTATGTACAATTATGTTCTGAAAGATACGATCTACACCTGTGCCAGAGGCTGCACATACAAACCCAGGACTCAATTCTGAAACCAGTCTGAAACCCCATTCATTGAATGGCTATGGTTGTTTTACATCAGACAATAAATCTGAACTGTAACTTTACTCATTCAATTCTCTACAACCTTACCAATTGGTGTTTTTAAAGGAGCTGCATTTCTATAGCAGTTTCTTTCCCTGCTTAGCAAAGTTTAAAAATAACTCACTTGTTATGACTTTATTATGAAGTATATGCTACAATGTCATTTCCCTGTAATGCAGCAGATACAAACTCTATAGCATCCTGCCTATTCACGTAGGGGTCAAGTGATTTGTAGAAGGTTAGGGAACAACTTATATAGCAGTATTTCAAGGATATTTCATACTAAGGAAGTTTATAAATGGAATGATGATAACTTGTGGTAAGGCACAGAAGAAAATACAAAACGTCCCCTAATGTCTGAAGCCAGAGAACAATTTGAGCAACAAAATCAAACAGCATATTAGATTACAACCCAGCACAAAAAATAACACCTACAAAATGTCTAGAGTACTATAAATTCTTGAACAAATATACAGATGAGAGAAGTGTATTATAAATCAAAAAAAAATTCTAAGTGGTTTATTTAGTTTGAGTTATACAACTCAAGAAATAGAAACTGGCAACCCATTCCTCCCTGCCCTTCATGCTACAGTATGGACTATGCTTGCTTCCAAAGACAATAAATGGAATTAGTTGCACAAAAGAAGCATGACTTTAGTGGAATGAGATATTGTCTTGACAAGATGATCAAGGTCAGCAGTATGAATAGGTTTCTTATCCTTGATGTGCTGTATATCGATAATACTTCACTACTGCATCCTTTTTCTAAAATATGTATAATCCCTGTTGAAAATGAGAAAATCATGGAACAAACTCAAGTTGAAAATACTCCACAAAATATTCAACAGTGGACCATAAATAATAGCATAAGAAACTGACAATAATGATATTATGGAAGAGCAAATTCAGAGTTTTTTGTACAATCATCACAGTTTGTTTATGAAGATGAAACTACTCAAAAACAGAAATGTGAAAAAGAAGTGAAATCAACATAAACACTTGTGTACTAGTGGTGTATATTTCAAGGCCTTTAAAAAATATTAGATGTGTTCTCTGTTATTTGTGAGGTTTTATTTTATGGATGCATGATTTTTTTATGTATCACTGAGCATATTTTACCAGCTTTCATCACTCATCCCATTAGGTACAAGAGATGGATGCTTACAGGGTAGTGAAAGCCAAAGGACATTTAGCCCCTTGCCTTCTATAACATAAACTCTCAGTATACATTTCTCCATCCATGAAGTATGATTTTAAATTATTTTTGTATGGACTATTGTGCTTATTACTTCATTTTAGTTTCTTGTGTATTAAGTACATCAGTAGAAGTAAGAGACTTTTACAATTTGAAAGTATTTTAAACCCTGAGTACCATATCAGTAAGGATCAATAAATATTGTAGATTTGTCAGTTGATATAATAACTCATTCAGTGAAATGGTCTCTCAGTTTATCCTAGAAGACATTTGAAAAAAGTCCAGCTAATAACAATGATTGGAGACTATAATAATAATAATAATAATTAATTATTAATAATATTAATAATAATAACTTGAACGGAATTGATATGAAAGAAAACTGAGTTGATCAATGGTACCAACCTTCCTAAAGACTTCCAAGCCATAACATGAAGGAAGGGGAGTCTGTGAAGAATAATTTGTCGGTGCTTCCCCAGGAGTCCCCATGAGTGCCTTAGGCTATCATAGCCTGATGTCATTAACTATTAGGTTCATTCAACTAATGAACTCTCCTTGCTCTGATTAATTTTATTTCCCATGTAGATTCTTTTTACTGAAAGGAACGCACTCTTGGGTCACTTTGCTCGTTATAGTTCTCATGGTACATCTGTAAATTTGCATTCTAGTTCTCTCACTGGATTCTTGAGGGGTTGAATAACCTAGTTTTATTTGTGAGACGCTGTGCTATCTTATTGCCATCTTTACACAGTCGTCTTGAAATTGAAATTGGTGATAAATTCACACGTGGTGCATAGTGGAAGGCCACACAGGGCACACATTCTTTCTTAGACATGGTATTGTGGAGAATTGGCTACTTCTACTGCTTTTAGGTCTATTTGTTAATGGAATGTTGCATTGTATGTCTATTGTTAATGTAAACCAGTCTGACACAAAAATCCTATATTAGAGAATTATATGAATCAAGGCTTCAGTCAGCATCCTCCTTTGCTAGCTGGCATCTCTGTCTGACCTGCCAAATGGTTACTTCTTCCTGACACTTTTGTTTCCAGTTTCTTTTTTCATTCTCAGTACCTGAAGTTGTTGGATTCTAAACACTCAGGACAGCTTTAATGAGGAGATGAGCTGCTTTATAGGCATCTCTTAATTCATCATTGAAATGAGACACTTCTAAACTGGAGTGTAAGTTATTTAAGCAGCAGGTTTAGCAGCTGTGATAAATGGTGTGTGTGATTTAAATTTGAGTAGAATTGCGTTTAATTGGAAAAATTGGCCACTACATGAAAGTTCCAGTGCAAAGATGAAGACGGCATTGAAAGACCGCCAACGGTACAAAAATGTGAAAGGGAGATCCCCTCATAGGTTAATATTTCACGAGTCAGCCAGTGCTTTGTAAAGCAGGGATGTAGAAAATATGTTCCAAGACCATCTTCACGAGAATCAGCTGCACATCATTTTACACCCCTTGGCCTCAGAGGAGTTCTACTGGATTTCAGAATTCCCACAAGAGAATTCAGGAATTCACGGATTTAGCAAGTGGGTAATTGTTATGCCTCCTACAGCATGGTCTTGCTTTACAAATGAAAGAAGATATGTTGCTACCAAAATACTGACAGATTTTATTCACATTGATCATGACTATCTAAATCTAGAATTTGGAATGTATTTGGGGAGAAAAAGAAACATATGATATGATGCTCACGTATTATGCCTTGTTAGCTAATGTTTCCACTAACCTCTTTTTATAGTACTTATTGTAAACTAAGCACTGTACTCTGCATTTTAAATAACTGGTGATATAATTATATAAGCCCTTTGATATGAAATTTTATTCAATTTGCATGTAAGCAACTATGGTACAGGGTCACTGTTTCTATTACCAGATTCACAGCAATACAACCAAGTGCCATCTCTGGTCTTCCCTTGATGGAATTCTTCTGTTTGAAGTTATTTTTCTTACAAAAAAAGATGATATTCAATGCATATTAGGATTAAACTCCAACAAGCTTAATCTCATTGATAAGTAGTTTGATCCGATTAATTTTCCCAGGCATGCACATGATAAAACATTTGATTCATTCTTTATTCACAATTTTCAGTCCTTGAACCATTTCTATGAATCTTGATGCATATTTGTTTGCATTTTCCAAAAAATACTTGTTCTAATCCAAAACTAATCAAATAAAAAAAAATACTAGGTTATTTTATTTACATCCCCTATATTTCTGAGTAAATAGAATCCATCCAAAAACTAAGCCACTGGATATAGCAATGAAGAGGATTTTTTTAAGATTCCACCAAAGGAGTAGAGCTTTATGTCATAAAATATGAATGCCATTATCCAGATGACCTGGAATATAATCTATGAGATTTCTGAACCACTCACTACGTACTTATGAAATGGGGCGGGGGGGACTGTTGGAGGTGGGGGCCAGGACTGGAATGTAGATAAATAAAAAATTAAAAAATTAAATCATTTAGTTAAGAAAAGAGAGAGATTTGTAAAGTTCCTGTATATCACCATGTAAAGAACGAAAGCTAAAACAACATATTAAGGATCACTAAAAATATAAACATCCTCGGAGGATGGACCTGATTTGATCACCAGATCACAGTACAAAGGTCTTCCTGTCCTGCACAAAGCATCCTGACTCTTTTTTTTCTTTTTGAGAGGCATTCTTTTTCCTGTTTTTATTAGATATTTTCTTTAATAACATTTCAAATGTTCTCCACTTTCCTGGTTTCCCTTCCAGGAAAAAAAAACCTATTCCCTTCCCCCTCCCCCTGCTCACCAACCCACCCTCTCCCAGTTCCCGGCCCAGGCATTCCCCTACACTGGGGCAAAGACCCTTCACAGGACCAAAGGTCTCTCCCTATCCTCTGCTACATATGCAGCTGGAACCATGGGTCCCACCATGTGTACTCTTTAGTTGGTGGTTTAGTCCCTGGGAGTTCTGGATGTTCTGGTTAGTTCATATTGTTGTTCCTTCTATGGGGCTGCAAGCCCCTTCAGCTCCTTGAGTCCTTTCTCTAGCTCCTTCATTGGGGACCCTGTAGTCAGTCCAATGGATGGCTGTGAGCCTCTACTTCTGTATTAGTCAGGCACTGTCAGAGCCTCTCAGGAGACAGCTATATCAGGCTCCTGTCAGACAGCACTTGTTGGCATCCACAATAGTATCTAGATTTGATGATTGAATATTGGAAGGATTTCTAGGTGGAACAGTCTCTGAATTGTCCTTACTTTAGTCTCTGCTCCATAGTTTGTCGCTGCAACTCCTTCCTTGAGTATTTTGTTCCCCTTCTAAGAAGGATCAAAGTATCCACACTTTAGTCTTCCTTCTTCTTGAGTTTCTTTTGGTTTGTGGATTGTATCTTGGGTATTCTGAGCTTTTGTGCTAATATCTACTTATCAGTGAGTGCATACCATGTGTGTTCTTTTGTGATTAGGTTATCTCACTCAGGATGATATCCTCCTGACTCTTAAGAACACTGAAACCATCACATCACAAAGAAAATGGGACAAAAACCATTTTGCTTCATACATAGTATGATTAGTAATTTCTTAATTTTGAATTGTAAAGTGAGTAAGAATATTATTAACTTGAAGAAATAAGTCCATTTGATCATGGCTGAGTAAATTTTGACTACTTAAAAGAAAACTTAGAGAAAACTGTTTAAACTACTTAAAAGAAACTGTTAAAAGAAACTACTTAAAGAAACTTTTTCTTAAAAGAAACTACTTAAAAGAAAACTGTTTCTAAATGCAGACAAATTTCTGTCCTTGGCTACATTTCCTGCCTCCAACTTTGCTTACAATTAATAAAAATTATTTCTACTTTTGATATAACTACATAAATTATTTTTATTAACATTTTTATTTTCTCTACAAGAGAACCAAATGTTATTTACATAGATGAAAGGAACAGCTAGAGATTATTAAAAAACTTATTAGAATATTTCCTGTGCTTTCAAGTAACAAGACAGTTTAGGGTAGTGATTCTCCACCTGTGGGTCTTGACTTTTGGAAGTGTGTATTGGGGGTGGTGAGTAGCACTTTCACAAAGGTTGCCTAAAATGACTAGACAACAGAGATATCAATATTACAGTTCATAATAGTAGCCAAATTACAGTTAAGAAGTAGCAATGAAAATAATTTTATGGTTATGTTGTCACCACAACATGAGGAACTGTATTAAAAGCTCACAGCATTAGGAAGGTGGAGAACCATTTATTTAAGGGGAAAGAGATGCAAACCTTTTCTTGATAACATATGGTTTTCATTCCCTGATTAAATGTGTTTAATTTTGATAAGTTGAGCTTTACATAATAAGTTTAAAAGAAATAAAATATTTCCAGTATATTAAGCTGGTGTTATGTTCTCTTTAATTCTGAATAATCAACTTAACCTCTTTATTTACACATTTAAATTAAATATCAAAACACTAAAACCTAAATCACAGGAGTTTTCATTGGGAAAAGATTTTTTGTTATCAGAAATAGGAAAATGAGATTGATTTCATTGGCTGTATTAATATGAATTACAATGTAGCAAATGGCAATTTCAATATTAAAAGAAAAATGTGTGAACCCATCATAAGTCTTGGCCCATAGATTAGGATATATGGGTACAGTGCAGGAAAATTTAGAGAAATATATATTGGAAAAGTTCCATAAAACGTTATAATGTTCAAGGCTGGAGAGACAGCTCAACTGTTAAGAGTATTTATTCTTCCAAAAGACCCAGTTCTATTCCCAGCACCTGCATAGCAACTAACAACTCTGAAACTCCTGGTTAAAGTGAGCCAATGCTCTCCCCTAGCATCTGGAAGTGCCAGATACACATGATGCAAAGATGTTCATGCAGGCAAAGCACTTATACAGATAAAAATAAATAAATTTTCAAAATAAAAAAATCTAAAATTTCATGAGAGATAGAAAGTTCTATATTTTCTATTTTGTTTGCATAAAATGATTGTATTCTCGCTCCTTAATCATTCATTCATGTGTGTGTGTGTGTGTGTGTGTGTGTGTGTGTATGTGTGTGTGTGTGTTTAATATGCATGTGTACACAGAGGCCACAGGATGATGAAGGATGTTTTATACTATTGCTTTCCACCATATTGCTTTGACACAGTGTCTTTCCTGAGCCTGGTTCTCCTGTCTTCTCATCTATCCTGGGTGGCTGAGCAGCCTAGTATCTTCTTTTGCTATCATTTGCATTCATTGCCGGTGTGTACATCTTGAGAACTCAAACACAGGTCTTTGTAGTCGTGCAGCAAGTGCTTATATGTAAAGTGCCTTCTCCCATGCCCCAAGTACATTATTTATAAGGCATTTTTGTTTTAAGTTTTCTTATTTCAATAATAATGCTTAATTTTGTTTTATTGAAAATTTGCTGAGGGCTGGGTCGTGGTGGTGCACGCCTTTAATCCCAGCACTTGGGAGGCAGAGGCAGGTAGATTTCTGAGTTTGAGACCAGCCTGGTCTACAGAGTGAGTTCCAGTACAGCCAGAGCTATACAGAGAAACTCTGGCTCAAATGGAGCTTTACATGTAGAAAAATGCAAATCAATCCATTCCTTTCTCTTTGTACAAAGCTCAAGTCCAAGTGGATCAGCGACCTCCACATCAAACCAGACACATTGAAAATAACAGAAAATCAAATGGGGAAGAACCTCAAGCAAATAGACATAGGGGAAATTTTCCTTAAGAGAATGCCAATAGCTTCTGCTCTATTGGGACAAATGGGACCTCATAAAGTTGCAAAGCTTCTGTAAGGCAAAAGACACTGTCAATAGGACAAAATGGCAACCAACAAATTGGGAAAAGATCTTTACCAATCCTATATCTAATAGAGGGCTAATATCCAATGTATACAAAGAACTCAAGAAGTTAGACTCCAGAGAACCAAATAACCCTATTAAAAATGGGGTACAGAGCTAAACAAAGAATTCTCAATTGATGAACACTGAATGGCTGAGAAGCACCTAAAGAAATGTTCAACATCCTTAGTCATCAGGGAAATGAAAATCAAAACAACTCTGAGATTCCACTTCACACCAGTCAGATTGGCTAGAATAAAAGACTAAGGTGACAGCAGATGCTGGAGAGGTTGTGGAGAAAGAGGAACACTCCTTCATTGCTGGTGGGATTGCAAACTGGTACAACCACTCTGGAAATCAGTGTGGTAGTTCCTCCGGAAATTGGACATAGTTCTACCAGAGGACCCAGCTATACCACTCCTGGGCATATACCCAGAAGATGCTCCAATATGTAAGGACACATGTTCCACCATGTTCATAGCAGTCTTATTTATAATAGCCAGATGTCCCTCAACAGAGGAATGGATACAGAAACTGTGGTACATCTACATAATGGAGTACTACTCAGCTATTAAAAACAATGAATTTATGAAATTCTTAGGGAAATGGATGGATCTGGAGAGTATCATACTGAGTGAGGTAATACAATCACAAAAGAACACACATGGTATGCACTCTCTGATAAGTGGTTATTAGCCCAGAAGTTCAGAATACAGGAAGAACAACCCACAAACCACAAGAAACTTAAGAAGAAGGAAGACCAAAAGGTGGACATTTCATTCCTTCTTAAAAGGGGAATCAAATACCCATGGAAGGAGTTGCAGAGACTAACTATGGAGCAGAGACTGAAGGAAGGACAAGCCGGCCAAAATATAGCTATCTCCTGAGAGGCTCTGACAATACCTGACTAATACAGATGTAGAGGCTCACAGCTATCCATTGAACTGAGTACATGGTCCCCAATGAAGGAGTTAGAGAAAGGTTCTATGGAGCTGGAGGTTTTGCAGCAACTTAGGACAAACAACAATATGAACTAACTAGTACCCTCAGAGCTCCCAGGGACCCAACCCCCAACCAAGGACTATACATGGTGGGACTGATTGTTTTGGCAGCATGTGTATAGTAGAGGATTGCAAAGCTGATCATCAATACTAGGAGAGGTCCTCAGCCCTGTGAAGGTTCTGTGCCCCAGTGTAGGGGAATGCCAGGGCCAATAAGTGGAAGAAGGTGGGGTGGCAGGCATGGAGATGGGGGAGGCAACAGGAGTTTGTTCTTGTTGTTTTTGTTTGTTTGTTTGTTTGTTTTCTGCAGGGGAAACTGGGATAGGAAAAATTTGCATGTAAATAAAGAAAATATCTAATTTAAAAAAAAAAAGGAAAGGACACAATCTTCTTTCTTAAGGAGGAACAAAATACTCATGGGAGGAAATATGGAGACAAAGTATGGAGCAGAGACTGAAGAAAAGACCATCCAGAGACAGCCCCACCTGGGGATCCATCCCATATACAATCACCAAACCCAGACACTATTGTGGATGCCAAGAAGTTCTTGCTGACAACAGCCTGATATAGCTGCCTCCTGAGAGGCTCTGCCAGAGCCTGACAGTGACAGAGGCAGATACTCTAAGCCAACCACTAGAATGAGCATGGGGTCCCCAATGGAGGAGTTAGAGAAAGGACTGAAGGAACTGAAGGAGCTTGCAACCCCTAGGAAGAACAACATCAATCGACCAGACACCTCAGAGCTCCCAGGGACTAAATCACCAACCAAAGAGTACACATGGAGGGACCTATGGTTTCAGCTGCATATGAAGTAGAAGATGGCCTTATCAGACATCAAAAGGAGGAGAGGCCTTTGGTCCTGTGATGGCTTGATGCCTCAGTGTAGGGGAATGCCATGGTGGGGAGTTGGAAGAGGGTGGTGTGGGGAAGCACTCTCATTGAAGCAGGGGGATGGAGGATGGGATGGAGAGTTTCCAGGGGAAACCAGAAAAGAGGATAATATATCCAATAAAAAAAAGAGAAACTTTCCTTACTTTTTGAGTAATGAGAGCTTGAGCATCATCCAGTTAGCAAAGTCAGTTTCATCAATTGTCTTGGCTCTGAGAAGCTTCTCTTCCAGGAGAATTGTTTGCTTCCTGATCCCTCCTCTTATGAATGAAATAACATCATCTATGATGTTATCACAGGTGATGTTTACTAGAAGAACAAGAAGAACTTGAAAAAAGAAGCATTTGCAACTATGTGGTCTGTTATTCGGATAGCATGTGATAAATGTGTATTAATGTCATTTTAGGATAGTTTATTGCAAATGTTTAATTGTAAACATTACTCACATAAATCTCCCCTCCATAATTTAGGAGGGCATTTTTTCCCTCAGTAGTCAATTGTAGATTTCTATCACCTATCTTTTGAAAAATAACAGTGGTACAATTGATCTAGATAGATTAGTAACTTATATCTCATCATATAGATATAAATACATATAAGGAAATTAACATGACTTTGTGTGTATTCTATATATTTTGAAAATTTTTCTTTGTAACTTTATTGTGTGTAGTACATGTTAAATTATCTTGATATTATACAAACAGTGTGTAAAAATTATATAAAAGTAAATTTATTCCTACTCCCCACCAAAAAAAGAAAAAGAAAAAGAAAAAGAAAAAAGCCCCAGTGTAGGGGAATGCCAGGGCCAATAAGTGGGAGAGGGTGGGGTGGCAGGCATGGGGAGGGGGGAGGCAAAAGGAGTTTGTTCTTGTTGTTTTTGTTTGTTTGTTTGTTTTTTGGAGGGGAACCTGGGAAAGGGAAAATTTACATGTAAATAAAGAAAATATCTAACAAAAAAAATTTACTGACTTTACAAAAGAATGGACTTCATGACATTTTGATACATACATAAAAACAAAGTACAACAATATATAAGTATAAACATTTACTAGAATAAATTCTTGGATCTAAAATTTGTTTCTTAAAGAAAAGTTTGTAGATTTTTTATAAGTAGCTAAGAAAAAAAAATTTCTCCCTGTTGCATAGGAAAATGTTGCCAAAGTTCTTACCAGCACAGTGTCTGAAACACTAGTCTGAGAACATAATCATTAATATTTAACACAACACTTAGAAGTTTTTGCAAATTATGTGAACAGAAAATCCTTTTTATTTTGGGTATGTTTACACAATTGTTAATGTATTACCAAGTACTATTAGTAATTCTTAGTTGTGCAAACTTATTTCTAAACAATAAATATTTTATATTTGAGAATTAGCATTTATACATCTATATGAGTTCTCTATTTTAGAAACACATTTTTGTAAGTTAAAATCACTGTGAATGGCTTTCCATGTTTGTCACTGCCATTTAAGTGTTTTAATAACTCTGAATATAAATATAAGAAAAGCAACCGCTAGTTAAAAATCATGATATTAATAATATATGTGAAAATTAAATACATCTAGAATTAATATGTGTAGTGGCTATTCCTGGTTGTCAACTTGACTATATCTGAAATGAACTACAATCCAGAATTAGAAGGCTCACCTGTGGCCCTAATCTGGAGGCTGAGAGATACAAGTTTCCAACCTGAATCTTGGCATGAAGACCTTGAAGAATAGTGGCTATGAATCCCAGAGGATTAACATAGAAAGCTCTATGAGTTCAAGTTCATCTGGGATTAAAGGTGTGTTGGCATAGTGGCTATGAATCCTAGAAGATTAAGACTGGAAGATCTACAAGTTCAAGCAAGGATATCTGGGGTTAAAGGTGTGGTGGCACACACCTTTTGCTGGGCCACACCTTTTGCTGGAGACCCATATAAGGACATTGGAAGAAGGAAGGCTCTCTCTGCTTTGCCTGCTTGTCTTGTGGGACTGAGCAACTGCTAGATCCTTGGACTTCCATTCACAGCTGCTGCAGACCGTTGTTGGGAGTTGATTGTTGAGAGTTGGACTACAAACTGTAAGTCATCAATAAATTCCTTTACTACATAGAGACTACCATAAGTTCTGTGACTCTAGAGAACCCTGACTAAGACAATATGTAAGCATCATATACTATCCACTGTGAGAGGGATCATCTTAATTGACATAATTGATATGGGGACCTATCATGACTGCTCTCTGAAAGACCCAACAAGCTGCTGAAAGAGTCAGATGCAGATATTTACACCCAACCAATGGGCAGAACCTGATGACCCCTGTGGTTGAATTAGGGGAAAGCTGGAAGAAGCCGAGGAGGAGGGTCACCCTGTAGGAGGACCAATAGTCTCAATTAACCTAGACCGTCGAGAATTCTCAGACACTGAACCACCTATCAGGCAACATATACCAGCTGATATGAAGCCATCAACATATATACGGCAGAGGACTGTTGAGTCTGGGTTTAGTCAGAGAAGATGCACCTAATCCTCAACAGACTGGAGGCTCCAGGGAGTTTAGAGGTCTGGTAGGCCTGGGGGTGGGGACATCCTCATGGAGACAAACAGGCAGGGAGGAAGTATGGGATGTAGAACAGTTAGAGGGTGGACCCAGAGGGAATAATAATCTGGAGTTTAAAATAAATAAAACATAAAAAAGAAAGAAAAGATTATTCAATATGAACGTAGATATCAGCCGTTCTCTGGTTTTGTACCCTGTACTGTGTGAGAGGAAAGCAAGTTAGTTAAGCACTAAGCATGTATTTATTTCTCTCTCCTCATGACTATGGATGTACTGTGACCTAAGTACCTATCATTGTGACTTCACTACAGTGATGGATCATAATGTGGACTTGTGAATTAAAATAAATATTTTCTCTCATAAGTTGTGTTTATATGGATATTTTATTATAGAAACATAAATAAAACCAGAACATCAGGTTACCCTGTTGTAATTACAGGTTTCTAGAAATAGCAACTCTAATGGCCAGTTACAAAACTGGATGTTAAATTATGTTCAAAGGTTAACATCATATACTGATTGGCCTTCTATGTTCATATAGTTTAACTAACATGAAAGATTCAGGCTGAAAATAGCAAAATGTCTAAATGAGGAGCACAGAAACTTTCTTCCCTCAAGGCAATAAAAAAAATCTTTCAAATACTTTGAGAAATTTGACCAAATCATTAAAAAGGTGTAGGGTATTGTCAAGAAAGTTAGCCCTCTGAATGCATAGTCATTGTTTGAGGTTTCACAGTCTATGGCTGATTCATGTCAGAGCAGATTTTCAAGAATAGCCTTCTCAATATTCTAGAGAGAGGATGTGATTTACAAAAGTTCATGGCAAAACTGACTCATGGAATAGCTATCAAAAATATATATATATTTTTAATTTGGGTAACAGAAACCAGAGAAGGGTAACTACGCATCTATTTCTATATTCTGATGCTTATTATCAATAGAGATATAAGATAGACCATCATATTGTCTAAAAATCAACAGTGGTATGAAAAGGGTCTTCATAGCAAATAGAGGGATCTGATATATTCCTATATACCCAGGTCATAAGAAAAGTAGAATATTCTTGGGAGCAACCACAGAAGAATAGCTACCTAGTCATCTGGGAATAAACATGGAATCTTTTACTCTTATAAGATCAAAGTGTAGGTACACTTATAAACTGCCTGTAGATTGCATGTAATTTAAAACAATGTACACATTCATTAGCCAACTATGGAAGTCATAATGGCTCCAGTTATTTCAACAGAACCTCTGCCCAATTGCTGACTGCTCAATGATAGCACATCTGTATTCTTATAGATAGAAGACACAGCTTCTATAGAATGAACTCAGAAAGCACTAAGGAATGAATGAATAAACAAATGAGAAATGAATCAAAATCCTAAAGAATATCAAAATATCACCTAAGTCATAAAGTATGCTTGTGTTGTACATTTGAGAATATTTATGTGAATGTAAGTATGTATCCAATTGTATGTATTTAAATGTGTGTGTGTGTGTGTGTGTGTGTGTGTGTGTGTGTGTTAGACAAAGACAGGAATGTGTGACCTATGTGATCCACACATTCAAAAAACAGCAGTAAACTATTTCTGATCATTCATAGAGTTGGTGTTAGGAAAACACTGTTATGAGTATCTATAGCCAGTACAATTAATACACTGAGAGAAGCAATGTTGGCTCTATTTAAAAATTTATAACATTTACTCATAAATTTTAGAGTGGAAATGCTCATGATTAAATGAAAAACTTACTAGTGGAAATCAAGATAGACTGGAACAACTAAAACAAATGATTAACAAGCTGAATAGGTAATTTGTGTTATTAAAAATAAATATATGAGGAATTTTTTTAAAAGTAAGTTTTAGAGATATCTGGATACAATTAAGTGTATCAATATATGTTATTTCAGAAGGAAAAGAGAAAAATAAGGCATAAAAAGCAAGAAATACTGGCTAAAAATCTTCAAATTTGAACAAAAATAAATCTAATCTACACATCTAAAAAATCAGAAAATTCTACAATAAATTTATGCACATGGTTAACTTTGATGACCAGAATGGAAATCTGCAAATTATTCTATCAAAATGACTTATTAGATACAAAAGACAACCAGTAAAATAATTGATATTCTTCAGAAATAGCAGGTTATATAAAGAACTTAAAAGATTTTAGCAACAATATCACTCAAACACAAATCCTATTTCTTACAAAATTTTTCTTCAAAAACTAAAGTGAAAATGATATTTCCTAAGATATTAAATTAGAAAATTAGTTCATACATGATGGTTTTTTAAAGTTTCAAAGAAGTAACTCAAGTGAAAATGAGTTATTCTATGTAGTAACTAAAATCTATACAAAGATCAAAAGTATTTCTGAAGGTTTTGTGTACAGGATCACAAAAGACAGAATAACTCTTATTAGTTTTTCTTCTTTAAAACTGTTTAAAATTAAGTTCCAAAGCCAATAGTTTTAGATCAATTTAAAGTATACAGTACATTGGTTTACATGAGCATAATTAAAATAATAAAAAGAAAAGAGATGATCCAAAATTGGAGTGAAATTTCTCTATTTTTTCTATCATATATTTTGCCCAAATCTATTTTATGTAATTTTAGGAGTGACATAGAACAGGGGAACATATGGCATAAGACATATATCAGAAGACAAACTAAGAGACATTTTACTAATTACATTAGACATAAATGATTAAACACATCAGTTTAGAGCCAGGTGTAGTGGTGCATGCCTTCAATACCAGCAGAGGCAGGGGTAGGCAGAACTCTGTGAGTTTGAAGCCAGCCTTGTCTAAATAGTAAGTTTCAGGACAGCCTGGTCTTCAAAGAGAGTTCTAGGAGTGCCAGGGTGATGTATATGTAAATATTATACAGAAAAACCCTGTCTTTAAAAAAAAAATCAC
Organism: Montemys delectorum; assembly: GCA_019843815.1. Classification (NCBI taxonomy): domain Eukaryota; kingdom Metazoa; phylum Chordata; class Mammalia; order Rodentia; family Muridae; genus Montemys; species Montemys delectorum. Next base: position 21,544 of record JADRCD010172128.1, read on the forward strand.
TCAAAGCTAACCAACCAACCAACCAAACAAACAAACAAACAACCAGAAAATCATCCCGGTTTACAAGGAAAGGTGGCTTACACATAAAGAAACACGTGATTCCCGTCTTCAGGGTAGGATATGCTTCTCTGAGAGTTTATTTTGGGGGTCTTTGGTATGGGAATGGTGATGTTTTTGTTAAGAGATTGGATCATGATAGAACTACCTTCATCGACATGTGAGTTAGCACTCTCATGATCCCATCACCTCTCAGAGGAGCCAGCATCTGGAAACCAAAGTTTTAAGCACATAAGCCTTTTAATAGAATTAACCTAGCTCATTATTGATGAGTCAGTTATTAGGCGATAAGTCTTTTTTGGACAAAATGGGTTGATAGAGGGTGGGGCTCTGAAGGGTGTGTGTTGCTCCTGATCCACTCTGTCCTACTTTTCCTTTGTCCCATGATGTAAGCATCTTTCCTCTAGTATGCCACTCTGTGTTCACATTCTACTGGAACACAAGCCCAGAAACAGTAAAACTATGGACAATGGGCCACAACACCTCAGTGAACCAAATGAATTTTTATTTTATTTCGTTTTTTTTGTTTTATGTTGTTTTCATTGTTTTGTCACAATCATGAAAAAGTAGTTAATATAGAAAATCGACACTGAGGGAAGTGGGGGGTCATTGTTATAATCACAAGGTCCAGAGTCGTTGGAAGCTAATTGCAAGTGGGCTTTTAAAAATCTTAGAGAAAGAGGATGTGCCCCCCACCCCCACCCCCGCCAGGCCTCCCAACTCCCTGGGTCCTCAAGTCTCTCATGGGTTTGGTGAATCGTCCCTCACTGAGGCCAGACCAGGCAGTCCTCTGCTGCAAATGTGTCTGTGCCCTCAGACCAGCCACTGAACACTGCCTGGTTGGTGGCTCAGTATCTGTGAGATCTCAGGGGTCTGGCCTAGAGAAACAGAGTCAAAGTTGTGGTGGAAACCTCAGCAGGTTAGTGGCAGAAACTGAGAAAAACCAGTCTAGGAGAGGGATCAAACATGGTGCAGCTAGGCAAGGCAATGCAGGAAGGGGCTGCTCAATCCTTTCGTAGCTGATAGTAGGTCAATAACTCTTTCCTCTGGGTGCAGGCCCTGAAGCTACAGCGGCTAATTTTGACTCTTTTTAGCTTAAGTCTTGCTTTCGTTTCAAGCTTCTTTCTGCCCTTTCACCTCGTTCATGTGGGATGGTAAATATTATCTTCTATCATTATGTGCCAGAATTACGTAACTCTTCTGAATTTTATAGGCATTCATAGTGCTTGTTTAGATTCTTCCTCCCTCCCTCCCTCCCTCCCTCCCTCCCTCCCTCCCTCCCTCTCTTTCTTCACTTTAACTCCTGATTGCCCCCCTTCTCCCTCTTCTCCTCCCAGCCCCACCCCCACAAACTTCTCCTCCTGTTATCCCCTACCCTTCTGCTCAGAGAAGAGGAAGGCCCCATGGGTACCAATCACCCTGTCACATCAAATAGCAGCAGCAGCGCTAATCTTATCATCTCCCACTGAAGCCAGACAAGGCAGTCCTTCTTAAAGAAATATTAGCATGTTTAGAATTGGGAGCATCTTAGAAATTGGCTAATAGCTTCATTTTAACTCACGAAATAGATGTTTTAAGGATTTAGAACACTGTAATATGGTTTTTATAGGACATGATTCTATAACTATGTCATGGTGTTACTGAGAAATGACTGGATTCTGTGGATGCTAATTTCACCAGTGGATTAACCACGATGAGTTTAGAGGAGGTGGAGTCTCACTGAAAGAGTCGATCACTGGAAGTGGGCTTGGAAGGGTGTATCTTTTCTCCAGGCCCTCATCCTTCATCACTTTTCTTCATGAGGTGAGTAGGTTGTCTTTACCATGTCTTTACCATGACACGGCATTCTGCCTCATTACATACCCAGAAGTTTCTCGTCAAGAGACCATGGATTGAATCCTATGAATATGAGCCTAGATTGCTTTTTCTCTTGGAAGTTGTTTTAACCAAGTATTTTGTTACTTAGATAAAAAGTGACTAACACAAATACCAAAATGCATATTTTGCACAAGGCACATAATTTCAGTTTGTAGACATAGATAGGATGGAAAAAAGGTTTCAGCTTGATAAGCCTTTGCAATAGTAACCATACTAGATGGTTGCTATTGGATGGGTCATTACATAGTCCCAAAAAAAGAACCCATTAAATTAATTTATTAGTAAGAATTTAAAGGCCATAAGCATATAATAACTATTAATATATTCATAACATAAATGAGGATTTCCATGTATATTCACATATTTATGATCAATATATATTTTCAATAAAATGTAATATTTAGTTTTATTTATATATTGATTTATTTATTACTTCTGCTAATAATTATTTGTCAATGTAGATTAACTTTTAACTATATTAGTATCTAAGTAGTCTACATGTTAACTGAAAATTTGTGGTTTTGATATAAACATATAGTAGATTGATTAAATAAGGTTAAATATATGTTTCCTAAAATGTTCAACATTTAATTACGGGGAAGTCTTAATATTTTGAAATCTACAATGCATAATTGTTATGACAACTTGATAAAGATATCTACTTCACTAAACAATCTCTGAACTTCCTGGGATCTGGGAGATTTTTCATATTTGAAATGTTAAGTAAGCTTTGTAGCATTTTACACTAACAGACTTTTCTCTTAATCTTTGTATTTTGGTTTTCTCCGGGCTCATGGCAGAAGGGGCACACAGGTCTCCTGAGATTAAATGTAAGTTACACCGACGTAGTGTTCCCTGAGCCCTTGGAAGATGAGCAGAGATTCAGACATTGCATTTAGGACTGAGAATTCCACTGGTGTTTGCTCCTTTTATTTTGAAAAGTTCTGAGTCTTTGTATTCAATGCCATTCACTATAAAAGGAAGCTTCTATGAAGAGAAGTGAGAGTTTAGAATTGGCATAATCTACAGATAGCAAGCCAACCATATCTATTCTAAAACAGGTTATAATACCTATTTTATTTGATTCTCCCAGTCTTTACAGGGAGAGATTAATGCTTAAATCATATCAGAAGAATCTTATCAAAAACTCAAAAGTAGAAGATTCAAGTTATATTATATACTTTTATAACATAAGTTCTATACTTATAATAAGTATATAATATAAATTATAATAAGTTATATACTTATCTCATACAGTGAGGACATTAATAATTAGAGAAGTAGAAAACAGCAGGGAAGAAATAGAAGTTGTGCAGTGTTTCAAACACTCTAGAAATGATTTTCATGAGTCTCAAGGAACAGTACCAGTATTGTATTTTAGAGGAATCCAAAAATCAAGGGATGCTTATGAATCAGTAACACAGTTGCCTCACATGAGGCTCAGGCATGGAAAGTTGCCAAACTTATGATAAGATATGTATTGCATATCTTCGAAGTTTTGAGGAACAAAAGCAGATGCTATCATTGATGTATCCTGAACCAAGCAAAGGAATGGCAACAGAATGTTAGAGCTTGTTTTAACCAGTCATCTTTGGAAAGGCAGGGAGGTAACTAATACTTGAGGGATTATAAATTTCTTGAGTAAAAAATAATTTTTCTGTTCCTAGTATGATCTAACATATGCAGTGATGAATGTTTGGTAAATGTAGGTTGATGTTATACAGTGAGCACAGGGTTGGAAAAAGTGAGGGATTAGAACAGACAGGAGTCTTGATCTCCATGGATAAACATTTTTTTTGATAAGAATTCAGAAGTATTCTTTGAAAAAGCAAAAGCTCTTAGTTCTTTAGAACTTCTAAATGATTCTGAATTGTAAATATAATTTTATATCTTTATTTCACTGCAGTGCATGGTTTGTTTCTTCTTAAAAGCCATGATGAAATATTTATGACTTTTACTATTTATATATTAGCCCAGAGATTGTAGGATGAGACCAGAGGCCACTTGCAAAATTTGATAACTGTCCATTGCTTAGTATTCTTAGTCTAATCAATAAGTACACCTGCTATCAAATGTCCATTTGCTTTATTTTTTATATTATGTTTATTCTTTTTTTTCCATCACAAATTTGAATCTTGCCGAGCTTTTAGTGATCAAAAGAGTGTAGTTCATTGAATTTATGACTAACACCAAACATGCACCTCTACCTGAAACTGTTTTTAGTTTTTGACTGGCCTAAATTGTTATAATTTCTTTAAGCTCATCTCTGAGTGGTTTGTATCCTTATATACAAAGTAAGTTAGCTCTGTTCTGTGTCAAGCTAGTAATAAAAGTTACACTCATGAGCGAGAGTCCTTTATAACTTCAGACATATAAATTATAAAACTAACTGTTCTACTTTGGAACTATATATTCAATTAGATATTTTAGTGAATAATAGTACAGGGTAGAGAGCCAGCCTGAATAACTGGATTGTATGAACACTCATTAAGACTTTTTTTCAGCTCTGATAGTCAAACTTGAAAGATAAGAAAACCTTGTTTCTTTTATATTACTGCTGTCCTTAAAAATATTTTCAACCTAATTATATCATTATTGTCTATTATTTATCAGATAAATTAAAAATATATCTTTTTCTCATGTTAAAAATATGAAATATTTTTATAAATATTTTATGACATTAACATATGGCTAATAGATTACACAGTAGAGTCCATTTTACCAATGAAAAGCAATCAACATGTTAGTTCATATTTGACTTAATATCTCATGTGTGTAAGCCTAATAGAATTGAGGTAAATAGAAGTAAATGCTCTGCTTTATCTGAAAGGAGTTTTCATGTGTCACATGCGGTTAAAACTCCAAGTTCATAGTTAGATCTTCAGTGAGTAGCTATTAATTGTCTCAAGGGAAGGTTGTTTTAACAAACCTCCCATTGCCTAAATTGGAGAGGTTCTTTGGCTCTTTTAGGCCAGGGCTCATGGATTTCTAATTAAGGCTCAAATTCAAGGAAAAGACTTTCTCAATGACTTGCTACCCTTTTATATCTAGGAAAAGTGTCTCATTACAGGTCTGGAGACTTCCCTGGAAATAGAGATGACATCCTGCAGGAGGCAAGAAAATACTAAGGTAAACACTCAAAGGGCCCTGCTTCCCCTGTCTGGAAAATTATTGATAGAATTTGGTTTGATAACTCAGAGGACAGAAACACCTATTGCATCCTCATAGCACCGCAGAGAGTTTTGTGAGGAATATGTCAGTGGGCTGTCCTCTGCTGGCAGCAAGTGTTTACCCAACTGTTTCTTCTTTTAAAACCATCTAAGAGGGGAAAGAATCAATTTAGTCCTCAAGAACCAAAAGGGCTTATTTAACGTGTCAACATCTGTTTCTCTCTCTCTACCTCTCTCTGTGTGTCCCTCTGTTTCTTTGCCCCTCCCCGTGTGTGTGTGTGTGTGTGTGTGTGTGTGTGTGTGTGTGTGTGTACTGTAATATACATAAAACAATACTGGTGCAATGTCTTTGCTAGCTGACTAGTCATAAAACGAATTATTCATTTACAACCTACCCAAACTGTCAGGTGGTTTTCCTTGTCTTTGAATTCCACCAACAAAGTCAACAAGCACAACAACGTATGCTTATGGTGTAGCACGGGCATTAATTAAGCAGCTCTCCTAAGTTTTCTAAAGTGGTCATCAGGCTCTCGATGTGCTTTGCTTATTTTTTTTTTTTATTAATCATTTTGTTTATATTCAAATGCTATCCCCCATCCCGGTTACCCCTCCACAAAACTCCTATCCCATCTTTCTTCCCCCTTGCCTCTATGAGGGTGCTCTTCCACCCACTCACCCACTCCTGCCTCACCCCTCTAGCATCCTCCTATGCTGGGGCATCAAGTGTCCACAGGACCAGGGTCTCCCCTCCCACTGATGCCAGATAAGGCCATCCTCTGTTACATATGTATCTGGAGCCATGGATCCCTCCATGCACACACTTTGGTTGGTGGTTTAGTCCCTAGGAGCTTTGGGTGGTCCAGTTGGTTGATACTGTTTTTCCTATGGGGTTGCAATCCTCTTCAGTCCCTTCAGTCCTTCCCCTAGTTCTTCCACTGGGTTCCCCAGACCAAAGTGTTGATACTTCAATCCTACATAGAAGGTGGGACAAAATAGTCACAGGATGTAGAGGGAAAGAGGGAACTGGGATAAAGAGCGGAGGAGGAGGGGAAAGGGGAGAGGATCAGGTGTGGGAAGAGACAAGAGAGAAATTGAATAGAAATATGTATCAGTGGGGGTAAGGAACTATGGGAAGCCATTAGAAAGTCCCAGAAGCCAGAAAATCGAGAGGCACCCACCACCTAACTGGGATAACACTAGCCCAAAACACTCAACAAAGGGGAGATAGAACCAGTAGAGACCAGCTCTAGTAGATAGGATGGCCCCCATCCATTTCAAAACTTTTAACTCAGAATGGTTCCTGTCTAAAGGAAAGACAGACGACAACAACAACAACAACAACAACAACAACAACAACAAATGGAGCAGAGACTGAAGGAAAGGCCATCCAGAGACTGCCCAACCTAGGGATCTATCTCATCTGCAGACACCGAACCCTAACAGAACCCTAACACTCTTGCTGATGCCAAGAAGCACTTGCTGACAGGAGCCTGATATGGCTGTCCCTTGAGAGGTTTGGCCAGCACCTGACTAATACAGATGCAGCAACTCACAGCCAACCATCAGACTGTGCTCTGCATTTTTTAGCTGGAAATCTCTACATTCATCAGCAAATGTTTGCAGCTTGTGTTATTTTGTTCATTTGGCCCATGGTCTCAAAGTCAGTTTATCATGCCAATAGTAAGAAAGCCTGAGAAAGTCACTTGTAGGCAAGAATTCACCTACCAGTAAAGCAATTCTTTACTCCTTAGCAAATTTAACCTTCCAACTATTTTTTCTTTCCCAATATAGTAAGAAATCCTGAGAAAGTCACTTGTAGGCAAGAGTTCACCTACCAGTAAAGCAGTTCTTTACTCCTTAGCAGATGTAATCTTCAAACTATTTTCTTTCTTTCTCAATATAGAGACTCCAGTTTTGACTTTGAAGTCTGGATATGTTCTGCTTACACTATCTTTAAACGCTGACTTAAAATTAAATATTTGAGGACTTGGTATCAAATTTGCTGATGATAGGAAATACTACAAAGTGAATCTGTTTCTCTCTATGAAGGAAAAAAAAAAAACACAGTGTATGCATTTTCTTTCACTCCATTCTCTTCACAACACAGAGGACCTGATAACCAGAAAAAAATTATATTCATCTTTATTGTAAATATACAGACTTTTCATTTTGAATTTTGCATACAAAGTTACTGTTTCTTTTATTCAAATTCACTCATATGCTTGTAAAATGTAGCATGAATAATGCATGTTGGTTAAATTCAGACATTGAGGCTGAATTGTGGCATTATTTGACAAATGTTAAAATGTCTCTAGCCCAAACTAGAACTAGTTATCAGGAATAATATCTTGATTACCACAACCGTACCAAGTTATAACTTTTAATTGCATATATACATATTTTAAACCATGCTCATTCATCTGTAATTATATTCAATGACAATTACAGTTATTGTATTATATGTATTTCAATAAATATAAAATGTCCCATGCATTAGTATGTTTTATCACTGAGTGAAAGAAAGTTGCTCATGGATGCAGGAAATGAGACCTGTCCAAGTTTAGCTAGAAAGGAAAGAATAATGGTGTAGTATATTAATTTTAAGAAGAACAGAAATATTCCATGAGTATAAAGGAATTGTGATTCAGTGAAATAACATTTATACAGGAACTACAAATACTTTATCTTTCTGAATTCTGAGCAGAGGACATTAAAAAATAGGTTATTTTGTGTGTATAGGTCATTTACCTACACATATGTCTGTGCACCATATGATATAGTACCAACAAAACCGGACATTGAAACTGGAGTTAATGTTAGCTGTGTGCTACCATGAGAGTCCTGGGAATCAAACCTAAGTCCACTGGCCCTTAGCCAGTGAACCATCTCTCCAGCCCCAAGGCCAATCATGTTTAATCACCACATCACCACTATTGCTGAAGCAGTGGGAATTCACTGGCTGTTTCAGGAATCTCATGCTTTAGCTGCCTGCTGGCTTTTACTTTGGGTCCTATTGCTATTCTTATAAATTATAATTGAAGCTGCTATTTTTGTGGCGATTATTTCTATATGCTTCAACCTTGGCTAAGATCTATCTTGCTTAGAACTGAACTGAATGAATAACATTTTGCTATAGAAAGCAAAACTTTGACTTCCAGGCTTTCTTTTATTCCATGGCGGTATCAATGGCAACCGTTAGGGAAGGAACAGTGAAAAAGACAGAGAAGATCAAATATTTTGTGTGTCTCATTATCAGACGCAGAGATACTGAAATAACTGCCAACTCTAAATCATAATCCCTACTTAACACCTTGAAGTATTGGCCCCATATTTACGAATCTAGTTGTATGAACACCTCTTTATCATCTGTAAGCAACTGTGTGGATATGCACATGTATACAAGCATGGAAATTTTATTACATGTTCATCCTGGTACCCAGAACATACTTGAACTTCACAAAAGAAGATCTACTCCACTGTACACCATCAGTGGAGAAACAACACAGCCTAACAGCAGCTGAACACAGCTTGGAATACTATCTTAATTTTCCTCTGCAATGCATTATTTACATGTGCATTATCTCACTTAGGTTTTGGTAAGAAATATCAAGACAGGGAAAAGAGTGTTGTCTTATATTCTGAGGAATGTGTGTGTGTGTGTGTGTGTGTGTGTGTGTGTGTGTGTGTGTTGGCATAACTGATGAGTTATATCAGTAATAACTTAACCAAAGATGGTGTTTTGTCTTTGTATTTGGCTTGTATCTTGAAGTCCAGACTTCCTGATTCTTCTGCTATTAGACTGTCTTATCAGTGAGAGCTAATAGTCATTCATCTGATTTGATTGTTCATCAAGATGAATTAATGTTCCCATGATCCATGATCTAGGTTTAGCAGAGGAAGAGGAAGAAAGAAGGAAGTGATTGTGTTGGAAAGAATAAGCATGTTAAGGGAAGGGAAAGGATTCTGTAAAAAACATGTCATATGCAGCTAAAGTAGATAATTTACAACTATATAATTATATAAACATATAACTACATATATAGCTAATATATAACCACATATATAGCTAATATATCTATATATAAAACTATATAGCTATATATTATATAATATAAAACCATATATATTATGAATATAATATATAACTATAAGTGTATAGTTATATGAATATATAAATCTACTCTATAGTTATATATTTTATATTTTATATGCTATAGTATATTTTATTTATATAAACATATACATAATATATAATATATATGTACATGTAATTGTATACCTAGCTATATATTATATAAAGAATATAAAAACATACATATATATTTGTACAGAATTCAGATTACCATTTAAAACCTTGTAATAGAAAATATTTTAGTATTTTCTATGATAGAACAAAGCCATTTCCTTTAAATAAATGAACCACTTCAATATACATTGGCTGAATTGTTTTAGTCACAAGTGGAGTAAAGCCTTGGAGATATGCTAACTTTCCATATCCTATTTTGTTGTCTGTAGTAGTGAAGATTTAGGTAGCCAACACCCCACCAAAAGTAATAGCAAGACAGGAGAAAAATAATTGCTCTGTCTTTGACTCTTCTCTGACCCTACTGTACTTGACTGGTAATTACTTCAATCAATCAGTATAAGAAAATCAAGATTAATACAAAATGCTGAGTTTAATACACATAAGTGGAGAAGTTGTAGTTATCTGATAACTGGTAATAAATAGCTATATGAAAACAAAAATCAATAAAGTAGTTAGAAATGTACTTGGCTCAAGCTCTATTGCTAGTTTTGGTTCTTGGGATATCAAATGATGCCCTAAATCATGGTGTTTTTGTCTACATCCAAATACCAATCAACTCATATTTATCTTCTGTTAAGCTTGTGGCTAATATGACTGAGTCTTCACCAACATCCGACCTCCACATCCTTGTATTAATCAGTGTTTCATGAGGATAAGTAGTGTTGGCTGTGTTCTTTGCTGTAGGAAGAGTACAAAAGAGTTTCTCTTCGGTAGACATAGTGGAACGCTTCTGGCAAAAGCCCATAAAGGTAATGAAGGTGTCCTCTACCTCTTTTCCCTTGTCACCGCCACTTGTAGCAATATGGTTATGGTGAAGGGAACAACCATAATGCATTTGGACCTGAAAAATCAAAGCTGTGTGTTCAGAGAAAGAGAAGTAGTCAAAGACAGGCTCTGAGCACTGTCACAAATGCCCCAAGTACCATCCATGTCCTGTAAACAGTGGACTGCCTACACAGATTTCTATTACAAGTATTTATCCTTTGAGAGTTTCATATATAACTATCTTATTTTTATAAGATTCAGGACCTCCATTCCATCTCCTCCAAGTTGTTCCATAACATACTGTCACTTTGTCCTCTCAATCTCATGTACACGTTTTATAAAACCCAGGGATTACTCAATACCTTTGACAGTACCAGAGAGTGATACACATACTAGTGGGTGGGAAAGTCATCTCCTAGTGTGCCCAGCTATGCACTGATTTTGGAACAGAGCACTTTAAACAGTGCTCATTTCGGAATAAACTGACATTTATACTGACCAAGACAGGGATGCACACTTTAAAACTCAACAAGAAAGCAAGCCCAGGCAGTGATCACTGTTGGGAATTTACAAAAGTAATTTGATCTTCATTTGACAATTTCCCTTAAGGAGAAAAAGGGGAAAAATAACATTATTATTAAAAAAAATGTTGTGTAAGGCTAAGTGGACCAATTCACCTCTGAGAAGTAAGAGGTTAAGATATAACATGAAACATTTACAATGATTTTCATATAAAATTAGTAACAAGTATAGAGTATGGAGATGCTGGGTACAGTATACCCAGAAGCAGAGGAAACAGTTAGAAAAGGAATCTAGCAATAAATATAGAAGTGAAAGGTCAAGACAATTGTCTTAAAAGCCTATTTTTTTTTTTCAGAGCTTGTTAAGTTGTTTCCTGGCTTCTCACAGATATAGCTTATTTGTATCCAATTTGTATCTGAAATACTTTTAACACATACATTTTTCTCATTTTCTTATCAAATAATAATTTGATTAACAATATCTGTGAATATTAGCAGCTACATTATTTTAATACCATAATAAACTAGTAAGCTGTTTTTAAAGAAACTCAACCTTTAATATCCATTATTTAGTTTTAATTAAAATGCAATTATCTTGAATGCAAATTGATTGTATTTGGAGATTTATTTTTGAATTAAAATATGCAGTAAAAAAGAGAAGGACATGACGACTCCTAAAATGTGGAAAATAAGTTTATTGTGCATATAAGGAAGAAAGCAGGCAGAAGGAAGAGCCAAGCTGAACATGGCAGGTTGATTAAACCTAGCTATGAGGGGAGGAAGCAGTCAGCAACCAAGCGAGGAACCAGGCCAACAGGCTAAGAGAGCCCTGGAGCCAAAATGCTGAGTTGTAAAAGGATCAGGTTGGGAGAAGGGAAGCTCAGGTCCAGAGGGAGAGGTTTAGGATGGGGGTGGGTGAGAGTGCTAGAAGGAGCCAAAGGTAATGAATGAGACTTGTCCTGGGTTTCTCTGCGATCTAATAATTGTCATTTTAAATATTCAGTAGGAAAACTTAGAAACAGGGCAATCATACTTAGTATGAATTATAGCCATTAAGGATCATAACATGAATTCTGTGTTACTGCATCTTTATATCTACTGTAGAACAGGCCTAACATCAATCTTTTCATAGGTATGAATATATATGTATATGTGTGTGTATATATGTATATATATATATATATATATATGTATTCTTTGTGTGTGTTAATGTGTGTGTATGTATGTATGTGTGTGTGTATGTGTGTGTACATAAAGTAATAAAAACCTGAATCTGAATTCCTTCAGAGTTTTTTTTTTATTGCCCAGAAAATCCTATAGACAAGTAGAAAATGATTTGTCAAAGTGACTACAAATTATATTTGGAAATATGGCTAGATTTGCTTCCCTTAAATGAAGATTGTTTTTAGTTATTGAGAATTTACACAATATAATCTTATATTCAGTGCCTTTTATTTTATGTATTTTATTTTTAGTTTAAATCATATATGAACTACTAATTATCCACAAATTTGGTTTTCTAATAATATCAAATGGAAAAGACAATATTATTAAAAATAATATAATGTAGAACAGTGTTTTTTAATGTTCCTAATGTTATGGCTCTTTAATCCAGTTTCTCATATTGTGATGACCCCAATCATAAAATTATTTGATTGCTCCTTCATAATTGGAAATTTGCTACTGTCATGAATTATAAGATAAATATCTGTGTTTTTCTATGGTCTTAGGCAACCACAATGAAAAGGTTGTTTGATCCCCACCCCAAGGGGTCATAAGCCGCAGCTGATCTAGAAAGAAAATATGGTTAAATGCATGAGTTAATTAAAATCCCACTGTCTTCATGTTTGTTGCCTTGGTACTTTTCATTCACAGATCTTTAGGAAAAATCCATTCCAAAATCCTCCTTAAAAATCTTCCCAACTCATTCAGAATAGTATCCACTCTTAGGAAATATCAGTGCTAGGTGTATCTCTCTGAGAGGGTGTCTTTCTGATGTGAGGTCAGTGAATCATACACTATGGGGTGACAATTTGCACTTTCCAAAAATGTGTGCATATTTTAGATTCTGTTCCACTTCCTATTCTTTCACCATAACCTAGATTCCCTTGATGTGTAGTACCTTTAACTGCAAGAGACCTTTGTAATTTCTTCAATCAATAGCAAACAGCAGAGATGCTACTACATGACTTCCGGGGCAGATCTTAAAATGCTACATAGCTTGCTTGAGCCTTTCCTTCTTTTTCTCTCTTACATCTACATGATACTCTAATCCAGGTCAAATGGAGAGATCACATTTAGCAGTTGTCACTGAAACTACCAAGTAGGTGTTGTACAGAGTCAACATCATCTTGCATGAGAATTAATGAAACTCTTTGCATAATGCCCGTGTCTAGTCATTAAGCCTGTGGGAGACATCATGATCTGCACTTCCTCTTACCTGAATCATCAGTGAGAATAATTAATTACTCATGTATTGAGCCCCATAACTTTTACTACTATAAGTTCTAACTAGGCATCTCGATTCCCAGCAATGTCAAACAATAGATTTTAATTTATTCACTGGGTGTGGAATTCAGTGATAGCATTATTCTAAGAACACCCAAACAATGAATTGTTTCCTTTTTCTCTTTTTCAGTTTTAGTTTCTTGAAAAGTAAAGCAAATGTGAAAAGGAACTATTTTTTATTAAATTATTTCTGGCACAAGTAAAGATTATGAATTGTAAATTAATTTAAATAGCTGTTATTGTTATCAAGAAATACAGTGTATCATTTATTTGGCTAAAATGATAGAATGTATTTTTAACATAGATAGTAGATGGAATTTTTTTTCAAGTTTAGAAGTTCCATGGACTGTTATCTAATCATTGACCACATTATCTAACAATACATAAAATATCTCAGAAAACTGAACATGGTAAAGAAAGTGATATTTTATTAATAAGTTTTAAAAATTTGTTCCCATAATATAGCTGTGCATATTTAATTTGGGGATGAATTAAGTCTTGTTGCGGGTGCCAGATGGACAGAAGGGGTACTGTGGCTCTGTTTTTAGGCTCTGAGCAGATGCTGCACTGGGGGTGTGAATTATTCTCCCCCACGCCATGCTGATTCTTAACATCCTATGCAACTGTTCTGCTGTGGGGGATTTCCCCACTGTAGGATGTCCAGTGGGCCTTCCAAGAATAGGCATTTATTTTTGCATTTAAAGACTTTTGATCTCCTAGGAATTGGACTTAGGAACCTAAGTCACTTTTACATATACTTGTACACTTATGGCGAAATTCTTTACATGCATCTTGTATAATGAGCTATAATGGGGAATTTGTGTCTCTGTGATCCACTAACAACCTCATTTCCCTTACTGAAGGGAATGAAGCATGGTGTGTTCTGCTTTCTAACGGGGTATATTTTCATTTCACTGAATAGTAAAAACATTTTGAATAAATCATATATGTCTTCTGTGTGATAGTGCCATAATATGTCCCTGGCAGTGTGGTAGATATTTAATATTTTACCTTTAGATTTAAATCCTATCATTCGTTGTTGATTTGTTAGTAGATACATAGATAATTGCCATAGTATAGAGAACCCAGAAATAAGTCTATGTAGTTATATCAAACTGATTTTTGACAAAGAAAACAAGGAATTACAGTGAAGAAAATAAACTTTTAAATAGCTGATTAGTGGAAAATTTGGCAGCCATACACAGAACAAAGAATCTTGTGTCTCACATTATATAGAAATCAAACTTAGTCAAAGAATTGAAAAAGCCCATAGTCTCCATGTACCAGAAACAAACCTGGAGGCAATGCTTATAGACATTAGTCTGGGTGAAGTGTTCTAGACATGATTGTAGAAGTTACACAGCAAAATTAAAAATTAGTATGTAGGATTTGGTTATACTAGAAGACCACACAAAAAAGGAACCATTGACAGAATGAAAAAAGACTGTGGGTGACAATTATTTGCACAGTATTCATCCAACAAGTTAATGGTTTGTAAAATATGTAAGGAACTCAAATAGTGATTGAAAGGTAAATAGTCTAACTTCAACACAAACAACTTAAATGGATGCATACTAAAAAGACTATGTAAATGACCTTCATAGATATGAAGTTAACATTCAATGTCACTACCCTTTGAGGAAAATTCAAATTAGAACCACTATGAGCTAGCATCTCACTCAACGTCTTAGTTAGGATTTCTATTGCTGTAATAAAACACCATGACCAAAAGTACCTTGGGGATGAAAGTTTTTATTTGGCTTACATTTCCAGAGTACTGTTTAGTTTAAGACAGGAACTCAAACAGAGCATTAACCTGGAAGCAGGAGCTGCTGCAGAGGTCATGGAAGGGTGCTGCCTCCATGGCTTTCTCAGTCTTCTTTCCCATAGAACCAAGGACTGTCAACCCAGAGGTAAAACCACAATGGACTGGACCCTCCCCAGTCAGTCTAATTAAGCAAAGCCTTACAGCTGGATCTTCTGTTTTCTCAATTGAGAGTCTCCTCTTTCAGATAACCAGTGGTAAGTTGACCTAAGACTAGCAAGAACACTGACCCCTTGTCAATTGACACACAAACACATCAGTATTAAGCCACATCTTTCCTTTCTTATTCATCCCCAAGATCTCACATTAAAATTGCAAATAACTTCAAAAGTCCCACAGTCTTTACAAATTTGAACACATTAAAATTTCAGTCTCTTTAAAATATCCAGTCTCTCTAAAAATTCAAAATATCTTTTACAAATTCAAAGTCTTTCATCTGTGGGTTCCTTTAAAAATCAAAATTAAATTAAATACATGTTTTCAGGAGCAAAGAACACCAGCATAGACACAAACTGAACTAAGCAAAACCAAAAAATTCCAACAGTATAAATAGGTGAGCTTTATATCTGGAATATTAATTATAATATTTAATTATAATAGTTCTCTGGGATTCACTCACCTTCTTCTGTCCTTCTCCATCTTGCTGTCTGTAGCACACATAGCCTATCTTCTATGCTCAGGCAGACTCCACTCTACAGCTGTTGCTTTTTCTTGGTAGCCATCCCATTTCATTGGCTTCTAGAAAATCCTGGGGTCTTTTCCTACAAGTAGATAGCACTTCTGCCAATTGACTCTCACAGGCTCTCTTCATGGTGCCAACTTCTTTGCATGACCCCCTCAGTCTGGGGCCTTCAAATAACACTGACACTGCCCCTTCACCAATGCCTCTCCTGACCTCTCACAGTGGCAAGCTCAGCTGTTCTCCTTGATGCCTTAAATGCCTTAAGAATCACTTGGATGACTCATACAGTACCAAGTTTGGCTGCCAGCTTGAGGTACATCTTTGGCCATGTCTGGACACAGCTTCTGTGTGCAGACTCTCAGGAAGCACTTCTCAGAAGATTTCAGTTCAAGGATGCTGTTCTCATTTTAATCACTGCCAAATTCTCAGCCCCAGCCAGCCAGCAAGTATCTGAGCAAAGCAAACGTTTCACTTTAGTAGTACTGGTAGCTCATTGACCAGTACTAACCAGGACCACAGAATCTTAAATCAAAATATTGTGATGTCATCTTTAAGTTTCCATCTCAATTTGTAAAAACCATGCCTAAAAACTCAGCACTGGTCTCAACATTATCTTACAAGCACTCAAAGGAATGTCATTGAGCTTTCAGGACTCAATGGTTTCTCTACTCCAAAGTTCTAAAACCCTTCTGTACAACGTGGTGGGGCCTCAAAAACCGAGGAGTAGAGGGATGATGTAATCCAGCAATCCCATTACTGGCTACACAGTCAAAGGATGCAATGCCAAATGCATGATAGACTATTGTTCAGCCATTAAAATAACAAAATTCTACCATTTACTTCAGTCTGGATGGAACTATAGAATAGGACCTTATTGAAGTAAGTCAACAACCTTGTCAAATATCGTCTTTGTTCATATGTAAAATCACAAGATGCTGTTCTGAAGGAAGGAAAGAACAGAACAGTGGCTACTAGAATCTGGTGATGAGTGTAAGAGAGAGGTGGGAGTATGACTTGCCAATACAGTACCTTGGTCAGATAGGAGAAATGGTTTTGCATATTCTAGAGCACAATAGGATAACTGTGGGTGATGATGACTAATTTTCTATTTCAAAACAGCTAATTAATAGATAGAATTTTTAATCTTCCTGTCACAAAGAAATTATATGCTTCTGAAGTGATAAACATGCCAATTACTTGGCTCTATTCCTTACACATTGCATACCTGCACTGAATATCACACTGTACCTATTTGTGTGTAGTCACTTTGTGTGCAATAACATGATAGTGTGTTTTAAAAGTGAAATAAAGCCTTCTCAATATCTGAAAGATTTATCTATATCTCTATTATGTGTTTACTGGGACTCCATAGAAGATACGTTTAGTGTCCAAGCAGTATGGCACTTCGCACTGTTTGAGCAGACAATACTGGAGCAATCTATCTGTACTGTTTCTGTGTGCATGCTAAAAACAGCCACAGTCCTCAGCCAATGTCCAGTTAGAGTAGATAAGCAATTGCCTTCTTTTCTGTCTTTGAAGAGCTTATCTCTGAATGTATGAGGTTTTCAAGTCTCCCTCTGAAGAGTAAATTTTGGTAGCCTTCAATGTTGAGCTGAAAGATACTGTAGTTCTTTATAGGTGATTCACTTCTTGTACTCCAATTATTTTAACCTCAAATAAAATATTCCCTTGATTTATGGGCTCTGTCTAACTCTGTTAAGAGAATATATATGTGTGTATATGTGTACACATATATATGTATATATGTGTGTATATATATATGATATATGTATATATACATATATCATTTGTTATCATAATATTTAGTTGATTTCATTTGTTCATTTTTTAATTTTCTTTTAAAAATGCACATCTTGTTCTATTAAACATTTTCCTGATCAAAAACCTATTAATGTGTATTGTGTTCTTTTAAGATTGTAGGCAAGACCAAGCCAAACAGTCACATAAGGAATGGGATGTGGTTCATAAGCCCTGACCTCTGACAGTGGAGCTGTAGATAGTTGATGGCTTCTATGCAAGAAAGTGTCAGTTTTCTTTAATAGTATAGCTCCTCATGGGACTATTACACGCCAGTGAACGACCCTACACTAAGTAGGCATATGGGCAACCCAAACTAGAGTGGATGGGTCATTTAAGAAAAAAGAAAAAGGCAGGACACAATGTTGTATGAGTAGGGGAGGAAGTAAGGTGAAATTAAGGAGAATATGATCAAAATATATTGTATAAAATACACTGTATGCTCAACAAATTCTCTCAAATATTTATTTACATTTTGAATGAGAGATCAATCAAAGTAATAATTTATAGTCTTCAGTGTGCTTCTCTTTATGGATTTTGTACTTTTGTGGCAACATTTTACCTACCATCATATGCAATCGCTTTTGTGACAAGTACCCTTCATCGAATATGCTTTGCTTTATAAGAACATCAGAGTTATATTCTGGCTGCCATATTTCTAAAAGGACCTCTCACCTGAGAAAGAATAAAATTCAACAGGTTGAGAAAGGAGTATCTTTCTAACTTGGCCTTTTCTGCTGCACAGACTAATGTTCTCTGGGAAAGAAATGCTATTATTTTTTTCCTTTCTAACCCCTGCCAACAGGCCCATGTTTCTGTTAAGTGTTTGTTTGGATAGAGTACTGTATTATCACGTCTACCCTTAGGACTTACTATGTCTTGGATACTGCTTTTCCTGGCTGAACCCCATAGACTCTATGGGCATAAAATAGAATTCATTAAATAGTAAAAATATTAGTTAAGATTATCTTCTGTAATGTTTTGAAGCCCAAGTCACAGGATGTCACAGACAAGAAACAGTAAGCTTTCCTTATTTTGGGTTCATGGAAGAACAATCCATAACAAAAAACGTACGAACAATAATTATGCACATACATTTCATTTGACATAAGTGCCTATAAGATTGAAGATATCCCAAATGGGGAAACTGTACCTCATGTTTGGTTTTGATAAGGAGAAGTCACAGAGAAGTATGTCAGGTCATTCTAGCTCTAAGAAGCAAGGGAACCTAACAAGGCCAGTTTGTTCAGCTTCTTCTCTGTGTTGTTTCTCCCTTTCATAGTTACCTGAAAGGTTCTATCTAAAATGAAAGTATGTGATCTGTCTTAAAATGTCAGAGAATGATTTCTTCTCACTGGATTTTGAGAAGATGGGGAAGAATGGAAACTAATATAAGGATGTTCTTTCTCTATTGTTTCTGTGGTAAGGACTTGAAATGTTCCATACAGACTAACATGATGAAAATAATGCTGCTCAGTAAGAGACGATCAAGAGCAATCCCTCAGGAAGTAATTACGTTATAAAGACTACACTCTTATTAACTCCATTAATTCATTGATGTAGTTATAATTTAATGGACTATCAGGAGATGGCAGAATTTAGGAGCTTGAAAACTCTTAAAAGTAGAAGTTACTATGGAATTTTTCCTTAGAGATTCTAATGACCTCTGTCTCTCTCCTTGCTTCCTGGCCACAACAAGGTGAACTTCTTTGTTCCTCTGCCTCTTCCCATCTTTGTTTTACTTCACTGTACCCCTAAACAAGAGTAAAGTGATTACGGACTGAAATCTCTAAAATCATGTGATAAGTTTTAAATATTTTCCATGTGGGTTGTCACAGCAAAATCTGGCTCACAGATATTTTCTCAAACACAAAGGTGTTATGCTTGGGGTGAATCTCATCAGAAGTCAGTTTTGTGGTTTGGAACTCAGAATTACCTGAAAGAAACCAACCAACTTTCATTGCCTCGGTCAACAATCCAGATGTTGCCAAATGTAACTTATATGAAAAACAAATTAATGATTTCAGTAACAGTAAATTTGATTAAAAATGCAAGCAATGATAAGAAATAATATGTTTGGAATTTGTGGAAAACTGAGATACCCAAGGCAAATTTTCAAATAGTAATACATGGTCTGTAGTATTTTAAGATATATGGATAGAGTTAAAGGCTAGTCTTCCATTTTGTGTAATGTGAATATGTCTAAAAATTAAGAGAAAAGTAATAAAATATAATAAAAAGTGAGAATGATATAATAAATGAAGCCCAACCCATTACTAAACAAAATATTCAACCATTTTTTAATAAATATTTAGTAATTCATTAAATAATAAATGATACCAAGAATATACACCATATTTTCTTCTTGTATAAGCCACCACCTATAGTACTTTTAAAGCCACTAACTATAAATTAATATAATTATTCATGCATCATTATATCTTTTTTAATTTGTAGAAAATATAATATCATTAATATAAACCAAGCAACACTTCTTACATCAAGACATTCAAAAGTTATTCAGAGTGTGACTAAAATTAATATTTAAAATTATGAGAGAATTATTAACAAATTAAAAAACCATTAGGGAATCATTTTATTAGGCTATCTCTTTTCTGATGTACCTGGAACTTTGTCTAAATACTTACATTCTTAATGTTCCTAAGAGATTTTAAAAATAGTACTCATTAATTTCTGAATGCTACATGTCAGTGGAGTCTATGTCTGAACGTGCACCAGGGAAATTATCTTTCTTGGAGAGCTCAAGATCATATGCAGTTGGAATAGTTGTCATATTGGACGTGAAATACCAGTAAAACCATCCACTAACCTCCTGATATGAGTGCTGAGAATTGCTAATCAGTTAGATGTCTGTGAGCTTTTGGTTGCCCAGTTTATTCAGATCAGGACCAAAGAAGATGGTTGAGATCGTTAAAAAGAGTCTAAAATAAGAACTTGTTAATGGGAGCTGTCAAGAGAACACTGCTAGCATGTTATACTACATGATGAAGTGCCTAAATACATCAGAGTTGCCTCTGGCTTTGTCCATAATGTAACTAGTACTTAGAGAGATCCACTCCCTATTGTCGTATGAGATGTTTGGTGAAGCATATTTTGTATTTCATTTTTCTTGCCCATTTTCCGTCTTAGCGTTTGGTCTACATTCTGTTCTATGTAATTTTGCTTCTTTTTCATTTAAATTGGCTGGAGAAGAG
>JADRCD010172135.1:0-10552 GCA_019843815.1 Montemys delectorum
CTCTGCAGCTAAAGGAGATTGCCACCAAACCTGGTGATCTGAACTTGATCACCAGGACCCACAGGGTAGAAGAAAGGAATTGACTCCTGTAAGTCAATTCCACATCCAGTTGTACATGCGTACACACACACAAACAAACATGCATACATACACACAAACATACACATACATACAAACATACATGGACAATAACTTTTCAGTGGCAGTCATGTTTCATAGAATTCTTATGAAATAAGCATAACTTTCTCATTTGACAATGAAACTACAGAGGCTGAGAGGAGAGGGATTTCCCATGTTCTCACATCTTGATGATGATAGGACCCAAAAGTTTTCCCTTGTGATTCCAAAGTCCACTGCCTGAATCCAGCTGTATCAAGCCAATTTGATATAGCCAAAGGATACCTGTACAGCAGTACAGGTTTGTCTCTGGTTCTCCATCTCCAACTGTGAACCTAGGATGTCCCATGAGGACTTTGGACCCAGTTTAGTCCTCTCCAACATGATTTTCCTCGAGTGTCATTCTTCTTTGTCCTCTAAGGCCCTAAGAAACTACCACAGTGCCACATGACCTCACCCTGTTGACCCGGTAGATGCTTTTCCCTTTCGTGCTAACTCTCCTGATCACCTGGCTCCGTGAGTTCCTTCATAGCATCCAAGCCACTTTAGGACACTTTGGGACACTGATGCTTCTGCTTAGAGCTCAGTCCGTCTTGCACCTAACCCCATCCCTAGGCAGCAATTGGTCTATGCTTCAAGTTCAGTTCAGCCATCTCTTCCTCAGAGAAGTCAGACCTTAGATTCAGATAGCTCTTCTGTTAGCACTGGATAACACACATTTTTCTTTTGATAAACAGAAGCCATTGTTCTTGACTCAGTGTCTTCATTTTTACGTTTTTTTTTTTTTTTTGTCTGTTTGTTTGTTTCAAAGTCCACTTTCTTTGAAAGCCCTCCATTTATAATAAATGTTGCTGCCTAATTTGGCAGGTAGATGGTTCCCCTGTTCAAACTTACAGTGGAGTATATAAGAGGCTTCCATAAGCACACCCTCCTGAGGCCTGCACTCTGCTCTTGGCCCTTCCAGGCCCCTCCAACAGCCTGAGGCAAGACCTGAGCTCTCCTGAGGAACAGTCTCTGGAGTGAACACTTCATCTGTCGTTGGCAGAAAAGTAAATGTCCATCAGTAAAAAAGTACAACGCGAGTGTGGACCTCATAAGCCTCCAGTGCTGAGGGGTAGACCAGATGGTAGAGAGAACCAGACATCCAGACTCTCATCTTGGAAGGATGATTCCCACAAAGTGTCAAATTAA
Organism: Montemys delectorum; assembly: GCA_019843815.1. Lineage (NCBI taxonomy): Eukaryota > Metazoa > Chordata > Mammalia > Rodentia > Muridae > Montemys > Montemys delectorum. The sequence goes on from JADRCD010172135.1 coordinate 1,309, forward strand.
AACCCACCAATAATTGAAGAGGTCACTGTCGCTCTCTTCCATTTTGTATCTACTTAATCAATATGTACATGGATAAAACTCAATATCAGCCGGGCAGTGGTGGCGCACGCCTTTAATCCCAGCACTTGGGAGGCAGAGGCAGGCAGATTTCTGAGTTCAAGGCCAGCCTGGTCTACAGAGTGAGTTCCAGGACAGCCAGGCCTACATAGAGAAACCTTGTCTCGAAAAATCCAAAACAAACCCAAACTCAATATCAAATGTGACATATCACCTAGTAGGAGGTCTGTTAGAAGGAATTTGTATTAGGCTGGCGGAGTTGCTCAGTTAAAAATGTGGCTGACAAGCCTGATGATCTGCACTCAAACCTTTAGAGCTACATGGTAAAGGGAGAGAACTGACTCCTGCAAGCTCTCGTCTGACCTCTATGTGCCAAGGCATGTCTGTCCACACACTCTAAATAAATGAAGGATGCAAAAAAAAATCTATCTCAATGAGGTTTTATGAAGGCAAATTTTACCACATCAACACTGTTAAACATTCAAGTCACTGGGACTGGCCCCGTTCAAATTACCATAAATTCACTACAGTTACCCAGCTTCAGACCCTTGCTTACTATCTTAAGCCACCCTGTTGCCCACTAACCCTCCATCCCTCCTTCACCCCACACCCTGACAAGCACCCTTCAACTCTGTATTTTTAAAGCAAGCTCTTACTATGTGCCCCAGGTTGGCCTATAACTTGTTAAGAGGTCCAGACTGGTGTGCTGTTCACAGTCTTCCTGCTGGGGTTAGAGCCATGCAGCACACTTGGCTTCATCCATGTAAACCTGACTACCATAGTGGCCCCTGAATGTTGATGGAGCTAAGTATTATTTGGGCCTTTGCAGTCGCTTCCCGTCCCCTTGGAATAGTGTCCTCAAGGTCCATCCATGTTGAAGCATGTGTCTGGATTTTATCTCTTTGCAAGGTAGACTAAGGTTTTATTGCCTGGCTATACTTCATTGTGCTTTTTCTAAAGACAATCATGACATTTATGGAAATTACTGATTATTTAATAAGCTAGCAAAGGAGATGGGGGGCAAGGCTGAGGTAGAGAGGATCCTGAGAGACACTGGATTAAAAGTGCTCATGAACTCAAACCCCTGTCTGTAAGTAGCAATGGTCAGCTCTCCCCAGAGCAGGGAGCCTCTATAAAGGTGACTCCTTGGTTACAATGTCATCTGCATACGTATTGGGGTCCCCATCTACTTGCACTTGCTTTTTTCTTTTCCTTTTTTTTCTAAAATTTGTTTGATGCAAGTTTAGCTCAGTCCTCCTGGAGACACCTCAAGCACGTCCATTCTTCATTGCAATTAGCTTCTATTCCTGAATGCAGACCTGTGGTGGGATACCTCACATTTCTCCAAAACTATCTTCGAAGATTCTCCGAGACTTGGCAAGGATGGATCTCTTGTTGTCCATGTTGCTAGCTAAGATAGTGAAGGCCAGAGAAGCTAGAAAGTAGCCCAGCAGACATGGGGTGAAGCTAACGTTAGGTGGGAGGCTGCAGAGCTCACAGGGGGTTCTCTGCTTGTGAGTGTGTCTGATGTTCCCCATTCACAGAAAGACACACTTCTGCAGTAAGAAGTACATTCTCCGAGTGACAGACAGCATCCCAGACAGACCTTCCATCCCAGAAAGGACTCCTTCACAGGAGGCAGTGCTTCCACAAATAAACAGGTCATCTAGCTATTAACAGAAAAGTGACCAGGAATAAATGTCTTTTTATTTGTGTTTTGAATTATAATTTTTGTTGTGCTGGAGATGGAGCACACATGTGCCATTGTCCATTTATGGAGATTGGAGGGCAACCTGGGGGAGCCAGTCCTTACCTTCTTTCATGTGAGTCCAGGGGACCAAACTCAGGTTGTCAGTCTTGGTAGCACTGGCCCTTACCACTGAACAATCTCCCAAATTTTTCATTATTGTCAAATACTACAAAAATCTAATGCCAAAAGCAGTGGGTCTGGAGTGGGAGCCAAGATGTTTCCTTTCTGACAAGTTCTGCAGTGTGCCTCTCATGACTCTGTTATTTGGGCCACACTAGAGAAACACCTGTTCAGAGTGTCAGCACTCAGTGCCTCCAGCTCATGCCTGTGTCAAATGGGACTCACGTCCCCATCTATACTCAGCATGCCTCCACCATAGAACACAGTGTCTGTATAACCTACCACCCCATCCCACACCCCCACACACCAAATTTACACCACAAGTTAGAGTACCCAGTCGTGATTTACATGGGATGGTCAATATTGTCAACTTCCCAGGATCTAAACCACCTAGGAAACAAGCCCCTGGACATGCCTGTGAGGGACTGGCTGGCCTAGCTGGGCTACTGGGCACACCCGTGAGAGGGTTTCTAGGTGACATTAATTGAGCTAGGAAGACCCACTCTCCTAGCTTCCCTTCTGTTGCTGTGATAGAATTCCTCTGACATGAGGAAACTTAGAGGAAAAAGGGTTTCATTCCCTCTCACAGTTCCTGGTGTCTGCCCATCATGGCAAGGAAATCGAGATATTAGGACCCTGAACTAGCCAGTCACACACATAGTCAAGACCAGAGAGAAAATGAATGCATGCATGTCTGTGCTTGAGCTCAGCATTTAACCCAGGGACCAGTGCCACCCTGTTTCAGACTAGGCCTTCCCACATCCATTTATATCACCTAGACAATCGGCACAGGCATGTCCATAGACCAACCTGACCTACACTCTTTTCCCAAGTGTCAACTTGACAGTTAAAACTGACCACCACCATCAAACCCAGCATGACTGTGGTCTACATAAGCCCATTACCTGAGGATCTGGAGTGAATGAGAAGCAGAAAGGAGGCTGAGCCCACCATCCCTCACCCTCTCTTTCCTGACTGTAAATGCAGAGTGGCCAGCTGCCTCACATTCCAGCCTCTATGACTTCCATACCATGAATATTTGCATCTAGAAACAGAGAGCCAAAATAAACCCATTTCCCTTCAGCTGCCTTTTATCTCAAGGTATTTTACCTCAGTAACATCAGTGTTGTAACTGACACAACACTCAACACACATCTAACCTTTATGCACACAAGGATTGACATACAAACCACACAGGCAGATACATCCATAAACCACTCCTTACACATGTGTGGACACACCCAGTATCTGTACATAACAGATGCTACCCCACCACACATCACATATGTTCCATGCCTGCAGTGTATACCCACCCTAGACTAGACATAGACTAGAAGCAACCTATTTCTTCTACCTTGCTCTGGGTAACCTTCCTCATCCCATTTGTCTCTGGTCCCTTCCTTGTCCCAGTTCCTCTCTGAGTAGCTTGCTTCTCCCAGAGTCTACCAAAGTGGTCTCCATCAATTATATATCCCATGTAACCTACTATTCTTCAAGAACCCATTTCTTTCTGAAATCCACTTTTAAAGAAACTGTAGCAAGCACCAACAGATCCTTTCCTGACAGTTCTTTTTACTAAGCATGTGGGGGAAGAAAAGTGTTGAAGAAGATAACCCTGATTTCCATGCTTCTTTCTACCCACCCATCCATCCATCCATCCATCCATCCATCCATCCATCCATCCATCCATCTATCTACCCATCCATCCATCCATCCATCCATCCATCCATCCACCCATCCATCCATCTATCCATCCACCCACCCACATCCATCCATCTATCCACCCATCCATCTACTCATACGCTATTCATCCATCCATCCATCCATCTATCCATGCAACCGTACAAGAATAAGCAAGATACAGGTGAGACTGAACACCAGACCAGCGCACCCACTCCACTGCCTCATATTTTAAAACTAGGCACCTGCCCAGGGGCTACAGTTACTTTCAAAGCCAATATTAATGATGGTGAGAGGGTTTCAAGGCCCAAAGATGTCAATATGAATAGGAACCATCCAAGAAACCTTCTAGCACCCTTTGAATGCCACAGTATGAGAAACAGGTTCCCTTCTGCTGTGGGCAAGTGACAGACCCTGCTGCAATTTGATTATTCCTGATGCTTAAGGAAAACATTCAGAATAGAAGATGAGGGTGCCGCCACCACCGCCGCCACCACCACTGCCACCACCACCACTGCCACCACCACCACCTCTACTACCTCCACTGCCACCATCAACAACAGTATGTTCAAACCAACGCCTTTTGGTAAGGCCACCCTATTCTGCATGCTACCCACTGTGGCTCCTAAGTATCACCTCTGATACCGCCATGTCATTTTCCAGATCACATCACAGAGCTTCACCAACCACTAGCCTGAAATCTTGCAAATGGTAAGATCAGGTAAGTTATCACCCTGGTGACTGACGTGAGGGGCTGCTTCCCAGGCTGAACCACAATACAGAGCTCCACCTCCCCATAGAAGCAGAGTTCTGAGGACAATGCCAATGGCACTCACAGATGTGTCTCCTCTCTGCCCCTGCCTACTCTGTGTCTATTACCAACCCCATGGAGAACCGTCAGGCATGCAAAGGCAGTATGGCAGACATTCGAGATGAGCTGATGAAATCGGAGTGTTATTTCTATTTGTTTATTTTGTTACTTACAGAGAACTTGAGCCATAGGAGCCGTACTATCTTGGCGGCAGACTCCTTAACTTAAGTGTCTCACACATCCGTGGGGGGTGTCAGAGAGGGTGGGGATTTGGGGGAGCTTCCTTTTGCTTCCTCATCACTCGGATCTGCTCAGACATTTGTCCTCAAGCTGAATTGAGGTCAACAAGGGTAAATAGTCCCTTGGCCTGAAGGTACTCCCTGGGTCATCTCCCCACTCACCCTGTCTGCTGACCTCGGAGGAAAGCCAGACCTGCAGTTAACATCTGTGGTCCCATCAGCGGGGCTGGAGTAAAAGGTACTTAACGCAGGCAGCTCGTTTTGCAAGGTTAGAAGGAATCGATAGGAGATGAGTTTAATGCGGTATCGCTATCAGGTCTCATTGTGCTTTTAAAACTGAAATACCCACAGTGGTATAATCTTAGTCTCACTGGAAAGAGAATGGGTTGAGCGGGGTCTCTGATAGATATCACACTCAGTGTAGATGACAGAAAACCCACATAGAGCCCTCTAGAATTACACTGTCCCCATTTTCTCTCCCTCCCCTTCCTTTTTGAAACACTGTCTCTCAGAGCAATTCAGGTTTGGTTTGAATCTTGAATTTAGTCTGTAGGTCAGGCTGGCCTTGAACCCACAACAACCCCAATGCTCTCCCTTCCTTACATATGTGTTCCACCAACCTGACTGCTTTTCTTTTCTAATCTTTTTCTTTTAAACCTCTTCTTTTTTCTCACCCTCCTCTTCTCCTCAAACACCCCTTCCCTTCCTGCCTGTTTACCCTCCCCACTCCCACGGAAGACAACCTAGAGAAACCAGGCGATTCCCCCCAACTCCTTATAAAATTAAGGCTTGGAAATACATCACAAAGCAGAGCCAGTTGGAAGTCATCAGGCTCCCAGCAGACACAAACTTCCAATGAACTTATTTTGAAAAAGGAGCCTGTTTGGGCATAGCAAAATTAAACACAGTATACCTATCTATTGTTAAGCAGGAACAAGATAAATTCTTTAGTGAATTTCACACAAAAACTTCATGAGGAAATTATGAACACAGTAGGGACATGATTGTGTGTCTGTGGGCAGGTCAATTTCCTGATACTTAGTGGGAGAACTGGTCTATGATGAAGCCAAGTGTCAGAAAAATGCAAAGAGCAAAGGAAAGGCCTGGTCATCCACACCCTGCCAGCCTTTGTGCGTGCAAAAGCAACAACTGAACAGCACCTTTGACATCCTGCAGTAAGATTCTGCTCACCCAGCGCATTTACTCCAGGTGATTGTTAACACAAGTGATTCAGTTACTTTAATGATGACAACTATTGCAGATTTAACTCAAATGGCTAATCTGAGAATTGAAGGCCTCTGTTTATTGTCTAGGGCTTTTGTAAGAATGACCCTACACTAGGTGACTCCACAGAAATGGACTCACATGCAGCTCTGGGCCCTAGAAACTCCAAATCAAGGCCCTGGTGTGTTTAGTTCCTCCCAGGAGCTGCTCTCTCTTTCTCTCTGCCTCCTCATCACGTTCTGTTCCTCCATGTCTGTCTCACGGTCCAATCCCCTACTTCTTAAGGGCAGCAGTCAAACTGGATTAGGACCCAACCCTGTGACCCCATCTTCTCTTGCTCATTTATAGGGACTCTATTACCAAATAACTTCACTCTCATGGGTCCTGGATGTTGGGACTTCCATATCTTTCCAGGAGACACAATTTATTCCATAGAAACAGCCATTTGCTTCATCCCATACCTGTAAAGACTTGCACTATCTTGGCTTTATTCAGTTAGCTTTAAGATCAATTTTAAGCCAGAGGTGACTACACTCAATATCATTACTTTATTTAATAACAAGGAGCTGACAGATGAGGAGATAGCTCAGTTAATAAAGTCCTTGCAAGCACCAAGACCTGAATTTTATCCCTAGGGCACATGGGCAGAAGCTGGACACGGCAGCGTCCATAATCATTATTTAACTGTTGCCCAACGTGGAGCTGTAAGTGCCCACTGTCTGTTTAGAAATCAACAGTAAACACTTATTGTAGCTCCGCCCGGTTTCTGTTCCCATTGCTGCTGTGACACAGCTCCCCCATCAAAAGCTACTGAAGGGAAGAGGGGCTTATTCTGGCTCAGGGTTCAATGCAGCTCATCACAATGGGGAAGTCCCAGCAGCAGGAACAGGAGGCAGCTGTCACATCACATCTGCAATCGGGAAGCAGAGCATCCCTGCATGCCACTGCCCGGCCCCCTCTCTCGTGTGTATAGTCCAGGTTCTTAACCTGGGGACAGTGACATGCCGAGTGGGCAGGCCTTCCAACCTTAATGAACACAATCAAGATAATCCCCCACGTGGATGCCCAGAGGCTCTCTTAGATCCCTTCCCATTGGTAAGACTAACCACCACAATACATTAAATACTTAAAAAACGAGCATTTCCAAGAGTATAGAACAGATTCAAGCCAAGGCCCTCCTTACCGAGGAATGAGGCTGTGGAACACCCTACCCCTCCTTGGGAAAGAATCTTTATTAGTAGGCTCTACTATGGGAAAAAATAATACTGTTTCAGGTAAGTGATCAAATCCTTCATTATCTCACCAAACAGACAGATCGAACATGAAAATCAGCTGTGTAGATGGTATTAATAAGCAATACTTGGTGTTGTCCTTGGTTTCCAAATACAAACACATGCAAATGTACACGATCCCACACATACGTGACTCACACCTACACCTGCACACATGCTGTCTTAGGGTTTTCCTGCTGTAAACAGACACCAGGACCAAGGCAACTCTTATAAAAACAACATTTATTTGGGGCTGGCTTACAGATTCAAAGATTCAGTCCATTATCATCAAGGTAGGAATATCCAGGCAGGCATGGTGTAGGAGGAGCTGAGAGTTCTACATCTTCATCTGAAGGTTGCTAGCACAATACTGGCTTCCACACAGCTAGGATGGGGGTCTTAAAGCCCACACCCACAGTGACACACCTACTCCAACAAGGCCACACCTTCTAATAGTGCCACTCCCTGGGCCAAGCATATACAAACCATCACACATGGACCCACGCACGCACATATGCTCAAACACACACACATGCACACCTAAGTACACATACACACATGCACATACACACAGACATATAAGAACACCAGAAAAGTAAATTAAAGGAGTCAGACATGCCGGTGGCTCATATCTGTAGTCCCAGCCCTTGGGAGGCTGAAGCAGGAGCATTGCTGCAAGTTCTATCAGCTCTGTAATGAGCTGCAGTCTAGCCTGGACTATAGCGTGACCCTAGTTCATAAAACAAGAGCAACAACAAAAGAACATTGTATACATGAAGTCCCTAGCTTTGTAATTTAGAGGCAGGATCACAAATGAATGACTTGCCCTTGAAAAACAAGGATTCTATGTAAAGGAGGACTGGGAATTAAGGAATCACTGCCAACATTTGGGAAAGAGTATTCAGGAATATTCTTTCTGGGTCTATAAAAGTAAGATTTTTTTTTCCACCTTTGGGCTTCATAGTGAAGATATATTGTCCAGAATAAAGGGGAAAGGCATCAACATTTGTTTATTGGTAGCAAGCGAACTTCACATCCTTTGAAATATGTAGGGAACCGGGATGCCCTTGGAGCCTTTGATCGGTGCAATGTGTGGGGCTGTCTTTAGGTCTCTGTTATGGCCACAGTGGAAAACATTAAGTCTCTGTAAACTTATTTCATATAACTTAATATATGGAACACAAGCAGATAAAAACTTTTGGGGACTTATCAGTCTTGTCACATTCAACCACATAAGTCTAAACACCAGGCATGCACCTCCCGGGAGCCTCTCTCTGTCCAGTGTCCTGCCATGAGGAATGGCAGCAGCAGAACAATGTATCCCCCTGCCTCCAACTTGGCCTTCTGCCATCCACTCATGTGGTCCTTCAGTCCAGGTCCACTGAACCCTGCTAGCCAGGCCTCCCCCCTCAAGTATTTATGTTCTCCCTGATTCACTCTTGAGCTTCTCCTGGTTAGTCTCTGACCTTCCCCTGTCCCAAGTCCAGTCCATGTGCTCTATCCCAGGCTGTTCACTTTCCATGTGGGTATTCTGATAAGAAAACATCAAAAAAGAGGGATGGAGCCCTGGCGTGAGCTGCTCTGTGTCCCCACAGCTTCCCACCATGATAGACTGTTTCACTACAAGCTCTAAGCTTTAGAGCTTAGAGCCTCTTTAACATCCAGCTTATTCTCTCTGTTCTGTGCTAGTATTTGGAGATGTGAGCTCTCAGCTTCCTACCCCTGCTGCCAGGCCTGCCATGCCTGCCATGCAGCCCTCCATGATAGACTCTTATCCCTCTGGAAGTATGAGCCCAAATAAAATCTTTTCTCTACAATTTGTCTTACCTGTAGTCTTTTATGACAACAGAAAAGTACATGTGGCTTAGCTAATGTGTAAGCTTCAGTCTGCCTGCCAACTCCATTCTCTATTGTCATCTTTGGTAACGTGCTTCCATGTAGTCCCACAGAAGAATCTGACCCACAGACTGTGTTCTCAGAATGCCTGAATGTACAGTCCAGGAAGAGCTGATGAGAAAGGCCAACAAGCCGATTCTCTTCTCTCTCTCTCTCTCTCTCTCTCTCTCTCTCTCTCTCTCTCTCTCTCTCTCTC
>JADRCD010172137.1:4564-17898 GCA_019843815.1 Montemys delectorum
GTGTCCCCCACAGTGTGCAGGAGCTGAATGTGTCCCCCACAGTGTGCTGAGATGGGCTCTGAAGACGTGACTGAGTCACTAGGAAGAGTCTTCCTGAAGAGATAAGCCGCTCTGAAAGGGCCATAGGGATTACCTTTCTTTCCTTTCCCTTAACCAGGATCCAGGGTCTTGTTCCTGAAGAGGAGGGAGCAGAACACCATCTCATGAGCAGAGGGCATGTGCCTTGACCTCTAGCCTCCAGCCTTGAGGACAGCTGAGCATGCCTTCTGCTTCTAGATGGACAGCTCCGGGCAGAGGTAGCACGAGACGACAGCAACAGCCTCTTGTGCACTTGTGGGCCCTGGCACTTGGCACTGTGGGTAGTGTTCATGGTACACAACCTGCTGGAAGCTGGTTTTGTACCTGAATAGGTGATGCTGTTAATCACAATAAGATACTTGACCCAGAAAGTGGTACGTTAAGATGAATTCCTATTATTCTCCAGCTACAACAAAGAGAAGTGTAGAGATAGTTTTTCTCTATGTTCTTAAAGCATATTTATCTGGGTACTCTTTTATAGGTTGTGTAATAACCCTTTATTTATACCAATAAAGTGATGGTTATTTTTTCTGTCACTGTGACCATATACCTGACAGAAACAACTTGTGGGAGATGGTCTACTCTGGTGCAGTTCCCAGGGTACAGTTCATCATGGTGGGGAAGGTCTGACAGAGCTCATGGCAGTGGGAGCGTGTGGCTGGGAGCCCTGACACCGTATGAAAGCCCAGGGGAGGAGGGTGTCTCCTCTGCTCTCACTTGATTTGGGATCCCAGTCCTATTGCACCACCCACATTCAGGGTAGACTCTTCCTCTCTCTGTGAAACACCGTCATGGACATAGCTAGCCCACAGGAAGACCATGCCCAGTCAAGGGGACAATGAAGACAAGCACTGAAGGCAGAGATTCACATCACTGATAACATCTCCCTGCTAAGCAAACCTCAGCTCTGGATCTAGTGCTGAGGACGTTGGCTCACGCAGATTTGAGTGGACCACCTTACTCAGAAGGAGGCCTTCTGTCTCCAGACTGCCGACATTTGTGGTTCCACTGACCCCAGGGCGGTTGAGTCCTCCACTGGATCCTCTGTACTGAGTCATAGAAGGGGAAGAAGAGGGTGAAATGCTGCCTGTGTGGCGCATGTGGGCCAGGTCTGAAGGTGGCACCCATGACCAGGTTGGGGGCGGGGCTGGAGGGTACTGTTGAACTTTGTGGCTAGAAGGAAAGTGAGTTGAATTTAGTGAGACGCTTGCCAGCTTCAGAGCAGTGTCACCACATCCCCTTCTCTGAAGGCGAGACAGACAAAGAGGTTAAGTAACTCAGAGAAGTCACCCTGGCAACGGGAGGTAAGAGAGAATCTGAAGCTAGGAGGATCTTTATGCCAGAGCAAGGCTTTTAACCACGGGCAAAGACTCCCACAGCTCCCAGTAGTCACCATGATGTCAGACAGAGGCAGGCTCCTCCTCCTCCTGCACAAAATGCAGCTTACAGAAACTAATACTCATGTAGGATGAATGTGGGACCCTTTGACACCAGTGATTCTTCCTCAGCATTGTGGCATGAGTTCAAATCTCTGGGATTGTGCTGGTTGAGCCTATTCATGCTCAACCACCCGACTCCCCTGTCTCCAACATCATTTGCTGATGGTGGAACGATGTAGAACTGGGGCCCTGGATTAGGGTCACAGAGTCAAACGGATTCACAACAGCGTGGCTCGGCATGAAGAGGAGGACTCTGGAGTCAACCACACTTGAAGTAATAAAGCCTTGTTCTGCAGCTTGCTGCCTGAACTCTGGCGACTTCACTCCCTGCCCTGTAGCCTGCTTGCTTTTATAAACTGTGGAGGGTAGTCATGCCTTCTGCATAGGGCTGTTAGGAACATACGGTTGACCTATACAGGGGGCTAAGAATAGCGGCTGGCACACCTGAAGCAATCAAACGACACTGGTTTATTATTGTTGTCTGATGACACTTCATCACTACAAAGGCACAGCGCATCTTCCTGCTGGCTCATAAAGACGGGTCTACCAGTGAACAGCATCTTCCTGTCAGCTCCTGTGGGCGGCCTTTATTCTTCCTCTCCTTGCACTCTCAGCTAGTGGTTAGTCCTGCTTCCCTGCTCCCTTGTCTAGCTGCTCCGCCCTCTTGCCTATCTATAAGATCCTTCTCCATCTCCCTCTCTTCTCTTAGTGTGAGCATGTTTCATACCTCACTTTAGTTCTTGCAATGTCTTCTAAATGTCTCCTGCCTTTTCCTGTGGCCCATACAATCCTGCCTCCACACAGAGGCCAGAGTGATCTCCTTGTTTCATGATTGGGTGTACATCATGCCGAGGTGTGAAGCACACTCATTAGTGATCACCATCCTTACCTGACAAGCTATGTGTGTTTTGTGGTAAAGACACTGAATGTGACCTCATAGCAGATTTGAGGTTGGCAGTCCAATGTCTTTGACTCTGTTAGCCATGTTCACATCAGACTTACACTCCAGAAGCCTTCCTGGCGCTCACCCATCTGCTTGTGAGCGACTCCTTAAAGATGCCGCATCAGCCGGCCTCCCACAGAGCCAAGTCCTCTGCCTTATTTCACTTAGTGCAATGTCCTTGTGGTTTATCCATCTGGTCATAAATGGCGGATCTCTCTATTCTCCATGGTTGAATCATATCATTGCCTTTATTTATCCAGTCATCATAAAATACATTGTTTTGTTTTTTTGTTTTTGGGTTTTTTTGTTTTTTTGGTGCACTCTTGTGAATAACACTGCAGTGCATGTGAGCTATAGATACCTCCTTGGTAGCTCGACCTCATTTCCTTTACTGGAAATTATAGTCCAAATTTAAAAAGATCCTTCTGTGCTACTTTTCATGATGAATGTACCAATTATATATAATATATATAATATACAATATATAATATGTAAGTATAATTTAGTATATATTTTAATATATATTTACATATAATTTAAACTATAGATGAGATCGTGAATTTTGTGATTAAACTTGGTGACATCTTCAGTCCTTCTTTAGCTGTCTCACAAACCCTTCCTTCAGCAGGGCTTCTGTGTGTCCAGGACAGTCCTTACGTACACCATCATTTTCTGTGTGTCCAGGACAGTCCTTACGTACACCATCATTTTGCCCTTATTATAAATGGCACATGTTTCACTTTCAAGGATTCTAAGAGCTGGCAAGTTTTGTGGTCATCCGAGAGTGGTTGGATCCTAATTTAATTACAATCCAGAACCTTAACCATGAAGTTTGAATCAATTCAGTTATAATTCGATTTGGATTTAGCTTTGAGCTGCATTTAAAAATCGTCTGAGTGCCTTGTGTATTGGCAGTCTTTCCAGCTCCACAGTAATGACCTTTACTGGGCTTACTAGAGCCCAGCATTCTTCCAAGTACGGCACCTGCCAGAGATGAGCCAAAGCCCAGGGTCTGGGGCTCAGCGCCTGCCTCTTACTTGTACACAGCCACCTTCCCTTCCAAGAGGGATCGTGCCTTAGTGCCACCATGCTTGCCCCCAGTGCTTTACACAGGACGGCTCAGCAAATATCTGCCAAGCCTCATGAACAAGCCTTAATGTGATGACCACGAGCCTTGTGAGTAAGGTTAATCACACTCACGTTTTGTTTCTGCACTCAGACAACTCCTCCCATGTACGCACTTACGAGTCAGGCAAAGCTCTCATCGTGGCACCTAACTATGATGCCAACTCTGGAGACAGAAAGTTCGCTTTGAGTTTGAAGCCAGCCTGGGCTGTGTAATAATAAGAGGACTTGTCTCATAGCCAAACAAAGAAAAATAAAGCAAAAACCAAAAATACAAAGGAAGGAAGGAAGGAAGGAAGATAGATAGATAGATAGATAGATAGATAGATAGATAGATAGACAGACACACACACAGACAGACAGACACACAGACAGACAGACAGATAAGGAAATGGGAAAAACACCAAGAGTGAAACGACCAAGCCTAGCACCTTGCTTCCAGAGTTTCATGAAGGTTGAGTCCCATCTGGGGCTGCCCCAGAGGCCTGGATGGGAGGGATGCCTGTAGCTGATGGCAGATTTCTTGGAGTGTCTTTCTACAGGTCAATCAGAATATAGGCAGTTCTATACCATGGGAAGTTGGGGTTGGGGGTGGAGGAGACACAGATGGAGACCAAAGCAAAGCCTGAGCTAACAGCCTCCCAGGCTGCCACTATTAGTGATGGGCTCAGACAATATGGCTGCCTTCAGTTATAGTACTTGAGCTAAGAAAGTATTCTCTTTACTCCCATCACTCCTCTTCTCTGGGTTCCCACAGCCTTCGGTCCAAACATGTATCTTATATTATAGAGCACATGCCTAGCTACTCATCTCTGTCCATGGTAAAGGCCTTTAGCAATACCATGCCTTTGTCAATAGCACACTGTGGCCCGGATGTCAGCTGAGCCAGTCTGAGTGCTTGCATTGTTGATGTTTCCTCCCCCACTGAAACATGCCACCCTGATGGGAAGGGATACAACATAGTAGGCTCACAAAAGCAAGAAAAAATCCAGAAGCCTCACCAGCCCCGCTGAGGAGACTCTCCAGCGGAACTGCCTACAGGTTGTGCAGGGAGCTCCAGAAATACAGCTTCTATGAGATGTCACTTATTCTGATCTGTGCCACAGTTGCCATTGAGTGACTCATGCTCTTGAAAGTAATCCAGATAAGTTGACTGTGCTTCACTAGACCTGGCTGCGATTGTTTCTTTGGTTCATCATTGTCGTCACTGTCTAGAGTAAACAGGGATAGTATCCCCAGGGACGGTCACACACAGCACTGGTCTTGGTTGTGAGAGAAAGAGGGAGAGAAGTACACAGGAGGACAATTGTAACTTTAATTTTTTCAAAGCCTATTTTTAATGATGGTTCCTAAATGCTTTACCCTCCCTCCTAGCCTACCACTCACCAGAGGTACTGGGAAAAAAGGATACGGGGGAAGTGGACCTGTTTAGAAATGATTCTTTGGAGCAGCTCCCATCTGTGTTGTCTGAGCAGCTCAATCGACTTGCAAACACTTCACAGATACACCAGCAGTCCATTTCGGTAGAGTCGGGAGAGCAGACACAGTCAGCAGCTATGGCACTGCCTAGCGGAGACAGCGGGCCTTGGTCTCAGCAAGTCAGTAGGAGGGACCAGGGCCAACAGGAATGGTAGGAGAAGTTCTCGGCTGTGCCTCTCTCAGCCAAGACTCAAGACCACGAGCGATTAGCTCTGTAATCAAGCCAAGCTCAGCCTCTGTCACTGTCCGTAGAGTTCTATTTATACTCCCTCCAAACATCATGTGTCCTCCACAGGTCTCGCCTCACCACGTGTCTGTCTTGTCTTAGCTGACATCACTCTGCCAATCAGCCCAAGTCGGCAGAAGCAGCAAGAAGCCGAGGCACACCACCAGAAGTTTCTTGGTGCCTTTCTCTCTAGTCCCAACAAATGGAGCCCAGTCACACAAAGTAAGGTGGACCAATACAGGCGTGTTGTTAGGGAAGAATTCTTCTTACATGGCCTTTCTGCTTGCTTCAGCAGATCATCCTTTCCCCTGTGTCTGCTTCAGTGAGACGTTCCTTCATGAGTCTGCCTTAGCCTTTCCCCTGTGTCCGCTTCAGGAAAACACTCCTTCATCTGTTTGCTCTAGAAAAATACCATCCAACACAGCTGACTTTCCAAAGAACCCTAAGTTTCCACTTCAGACAGTTGTTCTGGTCTGTGCATTGAACTTGTTTGGGACTGGGCTCTGATACATGGTCCTTGTCTGAACATACGAGGGTGGGCCCATTCCAGCTAGTTTGAACTGGGTGAGTGTTTCCATTCGTACTATCTCATCCTGTACTGCTTGTTATTTATATATTTACTATGCACTATAGACGTTCAGCTCATGTATCTCAGCCACTCTGCCATCCTCCCAACCTACTGGGAACAAATCTGTGGGCCTTAATTTGTGGAAGTCTCTCCGCAGCTGCCATTCATGCACCCAGATTGCTCAGCGATTGATTTGCCATTTTCACTCTGTGTCACTGATGTCCAGGCCACCATTGTTAGCTCTCCAGACATCCGTGGTGAAGCCAGTCCTTAAAGAAGAATCAAACCAAATGACAGACATTGGTAGACTCTCTGCCCTGGATTTCAGATCTGTGTATACAGAAGACGGGGTAAGGGTTAGAAACATCACTGTGCAGTCGGCTGCTAATGTGTTGGGAGCCAGAGGTGTGTTAGTTAGCATTCCTTCATCATCCCCATGGTCAGCAAGCAAAAGGACGTTAGAAGTAAGCAGCAGAGACCGAGCCACGGTGGCCTTCACAGCAGTAACCCATCAAGTCTTCCTGCCTTCTCGAAAAATGTATTCAGTAGATATACAGGCTGAGGGGGAAGAAAAAAAGAGAAGGTGAGGGAAGAGGAGAGGCAGGGAGAAATGAGAGAGAGTAGAGGGAGAGCGATCTGCCAGCAGAACGCAGTAGGTTTGTCTTTGTTTTTTAATGGTAATTCCATTTGCTTACTGTCCTTCAGCACATACACAGCTATCTAAAAGTTTTGAGTACATTCTGTGTTATGAGGGTGTCTTAGTCAGGGTTTCTATTCCTGCACAAATATTATGACCAAGAAGCAAGTTGGGGAGGAAAGGGTTTATTGAGCTTACTTCCACATGGCTGTTGATCACCAGAGGAAGTCAGGACTGGAACTTAAGCAGGTCAGGAAGCAGGAGGTGACGCAGAGGCCATGGAGAGATGTTCCTTACTGGCTTGCTTCTCCTGGCTTGCTCAGCCTGTTCTCTTATAGAATCCAAGACT
Organism: Montemys delectorum; assembly: GCA_019843815.1. Lineage (NCBI taxonomy): Eukaryota > Metazoa > Chordata > Mammalia > Rodentia > Muridae > Montemys > Montemys delectorum. The sequence goes on from JADRCD010172137.1 coordinate 11,409, forward strand.
TCCAGCCCAGGGATGGCACCACCCCTTTGATCACTAATTGAGAAAATGCCCCACAGCTGGATCTCATGGAGGTATTTCCCCAACTGAAGCTCACTTCTCTGTGATAACTCCAGCCTGTGTCAAGTTGACACACAAAACTAGCCAGTACAGAGGGGAAACTTTAGTTTCTTCTTTCCTGTTTGTTTTAACATAGGGTCTTCTGCAGCTCTGGCCAGCCCTGGCTGGTTGTGTAGGTCAGGATGACAGAATTTCCGATCCCCCTGCTTCATGTCTTATGTGCAGGAGTCATGTGACTGCTCATCAGCTCCTTCAAGTACAACACCCAGAACTACGTACTCCTGTATCCAGGGAGGAGGACACAGAAAGGATTGGTAGGTTGGTGTGTTAGTGCATGCCTGCAATTCCGGCACTTTGGAAGTGGAGGGCAGGGAGCTCAGGACTTTAACGTCAGCTTCAGCTGCTTGGAGAGTTTGAGGCCGGTTTAGGTTACAAGAGACCCTTCCTTTCTCCAAGAACAAAGTATACAAGAGACACCCACTGATGTTTCTTTAAGGAACTGAGGTGAAAGTCACAAGCCACATGATCATTTCATCATCAGAAGCAGGAAAGGCCTTTGACAAAATTCAGTACCCCTTTATAATAAATGCCCTGAAGAGGTCAGGGGTACAAGGGCCTTACCTCAAGTAATAAAGGCAGCTTACAGCCAACATCAACTTAAATGGAAAAAAACTCGAAGCACTTCTACTAAAATCAGGAACAAGGCAGGTTGCCTGTTCTCTCCATTCCTATCCAGTATAATATGTGGAATCCTAGCTAGAGTAGTAAGACGACCGAGTGAGGTCAGTGGGTACAAAGGAAGAAACCAAAGCACCTTTCCTTGCCGCCACACGACCGCATACATAAGCAGCCCCAAGCATTCCCTCGGGAGCAGCTATCACTGATAAACTTTCAGCCAAGTAGCTGTGTACAAAATCAATTCACAAAAATGAGTAATGCTCCTATATTAAATGACAAATGGACTGAGAACGAAATCAGGGAAATAGCACTTTTTACAAAAGTGTCCCATATCTTGAGGATAAATCTAACCAAACAAGTGAAACATTTGAATGATAAAAACATCAAGTAGTTGAAGAAAAAAAAAAACTGAAGAAGATAGATCTTCCATACTCATGGATTGGTGGAATTAACATAGTGAAAATGACCATCAATTTAAAGCAATCTAGAGATTTAATACAATCCTCATCAAAATTCCAACACAATTCTCCACAGATTTTGAAAGGACAATTTTCAGCTTCATATGGAAACACACATACACAAACACACACATATACACATATACAAACACACACATGCACACACATGCAAACACACAAACACACACACCACAACACCCAGGATAGCTAAAACAATTTTGAATAATAAAGTAACTGTGGGAGATATTACTATCTTGGATTTCAAGTTGTATTACAGAGTTATAGTAATAAAAATAGGGTGGTATTACCACAAAACAGACAAGTTGATCAATGGAATCAGATTGAAAACTCAGACAAGGAGGTTTGCTAAAGAAGCCATAAATACACACTGGAGAAAACACAACATCTTTATCAGATAGTTGCTGGTCAAGCTTGATGGCTGGGTGTAGAATAATACAGCAAGTTCCCTACTTATCACCCTGCATAAAACTCAACCACAAGTGGATCAGAGACCTCAGCATAAAACCAGATACACTGAACCTGATAGAAGAGAACATGAATAGTCTTGAACTCATCGGCACAGGAAAATATGTCGCAAACAGAACTCTGTTAGCACAGGCACTAAGATCAATAAATAACAAATGGGACTGCATGAAACTAAAAACTTCTGCATGGAGAAGGGCGTTATCATGTGGACAAAGCAGCATTCTATAGAATGGGATAAGATCTTTTTACCAACTCTGCATCACTCATCATATGTATATGTGCATGTGCGCGCGCACACACACACACACACACACACACACACACACTTAACCCTGAACATCAAGAAAGCAAATAACCCAATTTTTAAAAATGAGGTAAAGGCCTAAACACAGGATTTTCAAGAGAAAACTTAAATGGCTTGAGAAACAAAGATATATTCACCATCCTTAGCCATCAGGGAAATGCAAATCAAATCTACTTTGAGATTTTATTTTTTAATCTGTCAGAATAACACAATAACACAAGTGACATTTCATGCTGGTGAGGATGTGGAACAAGGGGAACACTCATCCATTGCTGGTGGGAGTGCAAACTTGTACAGCCACTATGGGAATCAGTGTGGTGATTCCGTAGGAAGGTAGGAATCTGTTTACCCCAAGATCCAGCTCTACCACTCCTGAGCATATACCCAAAGGCCACCTCATCCTACACAAAGACACTTGCTTAGCCATGTTCACTACTCCTCTATTTATAATAGCCAGAAATTGGCTAAGAAACTGCCAGTTTCTTTGTTAGCTGTTCCTCAACATAGCTAAAGAAAACGTGGTACATTTACATAACGGAATATTATTAGAGGTTAAAAAAATGTAATTATGAAATTTGGAGGTAAATGGATAGAACTAGAAAAAAACTATCCTGAGGTATCCCAGTTCCAGAAACACAAATATTTGATATCATTTGTGGATATTTGCTGTTAAGTCAATGATAACCAAACTATGGTTCATAGAACCACAGAGATTAGGTATAAATTAAGGGTCTAGGAGGGCCGGGTAGATCTCATTAGGGAAGGGAAGTAGAATAGATAGTTATGAGTGGGTGGGAGAGGTGGGATGGGAGGGTCAAGTGGAGAGGGGAGGGGACAGGGAGAAGAGAAAGGGCATTCGGGGAGAGACCACTAACATTAAGGACCACTTGAGGGGCACTAGAGAAACCTAATTCACTGCATGCTTCTGAAAATATAGACACACCTAAATTCAGTTCAAATGAAATCACCAAATAACCATGAGATATCCCTTATCACAAAAGAATCTTCCGGTATGGAATTGGGTTACATGTAATAGAGCTGTTGGCTGAAAGAGTCCTATGGAAACTCAAGCTATTGCATAGACTGAGGTTGTTCTTTACAGACTGATGGGAGGGCAGCACCTACACAGCTCACTGAGCATGGAGAGGCAGAGCTGGTGTCCACACAGACCCTCCACCCCTGCATTCCAGCATCACCCGTATAGGAATGTGCTCTGCACGCTGCCTGAACGGAAAAACAAATTCCCCAAACAGTCACAAACCCTTTGACCTACAGTAGTGTCCTGCCTGCAAGATAATGCTGGAACAGTGACTGGAGAAAGCTTGTGAGAACAGCTAACCAATGTCTGAGTTAGCCAAAGGCTCGCTCCATGAGATGGAGCCCACTCCCTACCTGATACTGCTTGGGTGGCTACAAACCTGAGACCAGGCAGCCTTGGGCAAAACCAAGTACTGTTGGTTTTTCGTTTTGTTTTGTTTTGTTTTAAATAGCAGTCCAGTGGCTCACCTTCTCTACTCATGCACCAGTGCCTCGCTCAGGCATCCTCAGAGAAGCCTCCTGAAGCTGACAGGAACAGAGGCAGAGACCCACAGCTAAGCATTACTCGGGGACCTGGTGATCCTGGAATGCTCAGCCCTAAGCAGGAAGTTTCCATGGAAGCGGAGGCAGAAAGTGGAGTGTAAGAGCCTTAGGGATGGAGAATTCCAGGAAAACAAGGTCTCCAAGTCAATGTAACCAAAGCTCATAGTCGCTCCCAGAGACTGAAGCAGCAAGCTCAGAGCCTGCAGCAGGTCCTCCACGTATGCGTTCCAGTTTAGTGTCTTTGTGGGACTTCTGAGTATTCTAATGAGTAGGTCTGATTCCCATGCCTTCTCTTGGGCTCTTTTCCTCCTGTTGGTTTATTTTGTCCAATTCTCATGTGATATTTTTTGTTTTATTTTATTACTGTTCTGTAGAAACCTGTTTGTTTCCTATTGAAAGAGAGAGAGGGAGTGGGTCTGTTTGGGAAGTGGGGTGAGCAGGAACTGGGAGGAAGAAAGGGAGGGAAAACTGTTACCAGGATATATTATATGAGGAAAACGTTTTTTTTTTTTTTTTTTTTTTTTTTTTTTTTTTTTTTTTTTTTTTTAGTAAAAGGGAAAAAAATCCCATTTTGAGAGTTGTTATTGGAAAGATGAATGGGCTGTTGTGGGGCAGAGGATGACAGAGGTGGAAGATGAATTGCATCGGAGGCTGCAAGCCTTTCTTACGGTGTGGGGTGAAATGTTGAGGAGTCTTAAAAGATGCAAAGGGTTTGTGAACATTAGTTCCTATTCCCAGCAGAAGTAGAAACTGTTAGGAAGAAAGCCTCAGTGAGGAATTGCTTCGGTTAGCTTGGCCTGTGGGCGTGCCTTGGGTGTGCCTTGGCGTGCCTTGGGTGTGCCTGTGGGGCATTGTCTCCACCCCCTGCATTGATGGGAATAGATCCAGCCTACTGTGGGCTGTTTTAAGTGTGGAGAAAGGAGGCTGAACAATAAGCATGCCTGTGTTCATTTCTTTCTGCTCTTGACTGTGGATGTAATGACCAGCGCTTCAGATGATGTACTGCAACCTGGCTTGGTATGCTGCAATTGGGGGATATTTATTTTCTGGGCCAGTGCAGCAGCATGTGTTCTAGAGAGAATCAGTTTGGCTGATAAGGAGATGTGACTTGCCAGCATTGTCCGGCAACATAAGAGATCATTGTACAGAGTATCACTTACCTGTAAAAACTCATTTTCTTACCAGTATAATGTTGAAAAGTGATGTTAATTCATCCTGGTTTAGGGATTGTCTGTGCTATACGTAGAGAAATGCAAGAGTGGAAGAACATATGCATGGGGCCGGGGTAATCAGATAACTCTGACTTTAGTGTGGAAGATGAGAGAAAGCCTCCCCTCACTGAGGAGATGCGTAAGTGGAGATATGAGTGATGGACGATAAGGTGAGGGCCGGTGGAGCGACAACACAGATCCTAGGTTGAAGGGACCAGGGAGGAGGTGTGCACCTGGAACTGACTCTTCTAGGCTCCCACTTCCTGCCCTCCACTTCCTAGATGACCAGTCATCTAAGATATTGCGCCACCCACAGAAGAGACCCTTTTTCAGAAGTGGGACGCTCTCCCAACCCTTTGTAAAGGCAACACTGATCCAAGTGGCCAGAAGAAATAAACATCTTATTGATGTGGTCCATACCTAGGTACAAATGAATCACTGCTTCATGTCTATTCATTATTACAGAAAATTATTAGCTAAATCAGCCTCTCAGCTGGCCACCCTTTAGCAACTGAGCCATCTCTCCAACCCTCCCAGACCCCTTTAAAGGCAGGGTTGCATGTATTCCAGGTTGGCCTTGGAATTGCTATGTAGGAAAGGATGAGCACACGTGTATGGTCTTCCTTCCTCCTGGAATGCTGATGTTGCAGGTTTGTACCTCGAGGTACAAAACTGCATTGGAGCATCTGTATTCAGCCTCTTGCCCAGTATAGTTGATGGATTTGTGAAGCAAGAATTACAAAGGACCTGCTTACCTTGTCTTGACCACACTTGGCAGTTGACTGTGCTCGTGTCTATATTTTGTCCACGTTGGACAACATTTTCTCTGTAGATGAGGTTAGGGCATTTCTTTGCCCAGTGGCTAGCTTGCCATAACTGAAGTCATCTCCAAATGGAGGTCCTTCAATGCCCATCATTCTTTCGAAGTGAATAAGGTTACTGTTAGGAGCAGCCCTGTCTCAGTGTCAGAAAGGTTTTTTAATAACAAAACTTTAAATGCTGTATTCTGTGGATCTCTGAGGTTTTTGACGACCAACTACCTAGCTATAGTATATCTGAATTGTCAAACATTATTTTTGGTTATTTACTATCTGAAAAACCTGAAAACATCTTATTATAATTAATTAGTATCTAACATGACCATGAATTTAATAGCCTGAACATCAACTAGCATTTCTTATTTATCCTGGGAGAACTAGCTGTATCATTTGCTGTCCAGTCTCTGTGGGATGGGAAAGTTCAAGGCTTAATTAACATCCTGGCCAGATCAGTCTGCAAGGCTGGACAAACCGAGACCATCTGGGGTCAGGAGCCCTCCCTTGAAGCCATTATGGAAGCAAGTCTCCCAAAGATACAGCATCGAGGCAGTCTGAGGCAGGATCAGGCATCCCAGCATCCCCAAGGGTGGATCCTGTTAGGGCTGCTTCCTTGGCTATCATTTTCTGTGAACATGTAAGCTCTCACAAGTAATACACAGTTCTGTACCAACAATGTACATAATGTGGAGCGTGCATAGATCAGTTAGAGGTGATTCTTTGTTCTTGTTTGAGCAGATGAAAAGCATCTATCTATCTTTATAAGTATGTTTGGATTGTGTAACAAAATTTTAATGTAGGTTAATATATATGCCATTTTAAAAGAATGGCATCGTAAGTCCTGAAGACTTTGTCACCAACAAGATTTATTGATTTTATATATATATATATATATATATA
>JADRCD010172146.1:0-11342 GCA_019843815.1 Montemys delectorum
AAATAATGGAGAACAAATGAAAGTACTTAGATGGTATATCCATTCTAAATTACAGGTCCCCTTTCTCACCTCAGTGCTGGAGCACAATCCAAAAGCCCCCTATGTAGAAGGCATGTGCTATGCCTTCTTGGCGAGCTGCTGTGTCGGCAGGCCTCCTCTGTTAGGTCCTTAACATCTCTACCATCTTCCCAGGACTGTGAGTCTGTATGAGTAATTTCTGTTGCTTTCAGCTGAAGTATTCATTCTTCACGAGGCACTTTTTCTAGCTCTCTGGGTCTGTGTGGTGTCTACTCTGTGTGCCCGGGACTGTATGAACAAAGAACTATACTGTCTTTTCTACCAGGGTTAAATAAGACAAGGGAAACACATTAGTGTGCCTGCTCATTCACTTTGACATAGCTGTGCACCCATCTCTCTCTCCCTCTCTCTCTCTCTCTCTCTCTCTCTCTCTCTTTGGATATTTTCTTTATTTACATTTCAAATGTTATCCCCTCTCCTGGTTTCCCTCCCTCCTGAAAACGCCCTATCACGTCTTCCCTCCCCCTGCTTCTATGTGGGTGTTCCTCCACCCACCCACTCCCACCTCCCTGCCTTCAATTCCCCTACACTGGGGCATCTATCGAGCCTTCATAGGACCAAGGATCTCTCCTCCCATTGATGCATGACAAGGCCATCCTCTGCTACATATGCAGTATTCCTTTGTTGATGGTTTAGTCCCTGGGAGTTCTGGGGTCATCTGGTTGGTTGATATTGTTGTTCTTCCTATAGGGTTGGTTGCAAACCTCTTCAACTCCTTCAGTTCTTTCTCTAACTCCTCTATTGGGGACCTCGCACTCAGTCCAAGGGTTGGCTACGAACATCACCTCTGTATTTGTAAGGCTCTGGCAGGGCCTCTCAGGAGACGGCCATATCAGGCTCCTTTCAGCATGCACTTCTTGGCATCCACAATAGTGTCTGGGTTTGGTAACTGTATATGGGATGAATCCCCAGGTGGGACAGTCTCTGGGTGGCCTTTCCTTCAGTCTCTGCTCAACACTTTATCTCCATATTTGCTCCTGTGAATATTTTGCTCTCCTTCTAAGAAGGACCGAAGCACTCACACTTTGGTCTTTCTTCTTCTTGAGCATCATGTGGTCTGTGAACTGTATCTTGGGAATTTGGAGCTTTTGGGCTAATACCCACTTATCAGTGAGTGCATACCATGTGTGTTTTTTTGCGATTGGATTACCTCACTCAGGATGATATTTTCTAGTTCTATTCCATTTGCCTAAGAATTTCACGAATTCGTTTTTAATAGCTGAGTAGGCTACGCACCCTTCTGCAACAGTAAAACTTTTGCCCTGCCAAAGTATCTGGGGTTATGTTATCATTTTCTTGAGACCTCTAAACCTATTTCTAACAGGACTTTAAAACCTGGCTTCCCAGGGACCAGGTGTGGCGGTGCACACCTTTTCATCCCAGCATTTGGGAGGCAGAAGCAGACAGATCTCTGTGAGTTTGAGGACAGCCTGGTCTACCCCCTTGAGTTCCAGGCCAGTAGTGAGAGCCACATAGTAAGTTTGCCTACTAAGCTAGACTTTACCTATTCATCTTATCTTGTGCCCTGGGCCTGGGGTGCAGCCCTGCCTGGTGTGGCACACAGCACCGGGCAGCTATGTTTTGATCTCCAGGCAGAGCGAAGTAGGTGAGATCCCAGAAAGAAAGAAAGAAAGAAAGAAAGAAAGAAAGAAAGAAAGAAAGAAAGAAAGATAGAAAGGAGATTATAGGTATGTTTAAAGAAATGAAAGAAGTTTTAAATAAGCTGCTGGGTGAATTCCGAGAGAACACAAACAGCTAAGTGAAAAACAAATTAAATCAATCCAGTATATAAAAGAGGAACTCAGCAGAGAGATAGAGATGCTTAAGAAAAACAAACAAACTGAAATACTGGATGTGAAGAACACAAACAATCAAATAAGGTACTGTGAGGAAGCCTTGCAGATAGAATGAGTGATGGGCCAGACAGCTGGAAGGTAAGGTTGAAGAATTGGGATGTATAAGCTGTGCTTTCTAGATGGATGGACACTATGAAAAGACCAATCCAAGAATCAGGGCCACAGAAGGGGTGGAACTTCATACTAAAGGCATTGTCAAAAACATTTTAATAAAAATCATAGTGGAAATTTTCGCCCACTGGGGACTGTGGCAATTCAGATACAAGAGGCCTTTTGGAGATGAACCTGCCTAGCCTAGAAAAGAGCAAGATTGAAAATAAAAATATGCTGAGTAAGATGATTCACGCCTTTGATCCCTGTGCTCAGGACCGCTGGATCTCTGTTCGAGGCCCGCCTGGTCTACACAATGAGTTTCAAGCCAGCCAGGACTACACAGTGAGTCCCTAAAATAGAATAAAATAATTCCCTGACAAAGTGAAATCCAGCTCCTAATTGTTTCGTTTCCTCACTCCATCAGACCTTCAAAGAACGACCGGCAATGCTCCGAAAGCTACTGCACAAGGCAGAAAGGGAAGCACCACTCCAGGGGCCTCGTGTGTCTCCACCCTCGCCACCGTCGCCTGGAAAGAGTCTCTCAAACTTAGAATAGCATGCATCTGTGAGTATGAGTGGAAGGCACCTTGGCATTGCGGTGACTTAGCTGAACTGTAGTAGTAAGTCCCCCGTACCCAGGACGGAATACCTCCTTGGCCATGGATTTTTAACGGAGTTAACAATGCCAGGTATGAATTCTGTCTTGTGGAGCAGGCTTAAAACCAATCGGAGAATGTTCGGTTTCCCCTGTGATAGCCATAGGCATATCTTACCTGGAAGGTCGGTAGTTTAGTTCGTAGGGTTCCCAGCTGGGTACCACCATTGGTGCTTTTTCTCTCCTGGCAGCCTGCACGGCACCTTCTTGCCCTGTGAAAACTGGCCAGCAGATCTGATTTCTCAGTCACTTGACTTCAGAGCCTGTGATACCCTCAGCAGCAGGGTCTTCTCAACCAGCTCTGGTGGACACCCAGAGGAATAGCAGCAAGAGGCTATACTGTAGGAGATTCTGAGGCCTCCTTGAACAACAGCTCATGTGGGTACATCTAATGGAGATGATCTTAATCGCCTTAACTAACGTGGAAAGACCCAGCCTGAAAGTGGCTAGCACGGCTCCTAGTTTGGGGCCCTGAATGGCATAAGAGTAGAAAGAGCTGCCAAGCACAAAGCATGCATTCATTTATCCTCTCTTTGCTCCTTTTTCTTTCAAGATTTCATTTTTTTTTTATTTTATTTACTTATTTTTAAATTTTTAGATTTAGTTATTTTATTTGTTTGAATGTTTTGCTTGTAGGGAGGGAGGGAGGGAAGGAAGGAGGGAGGGAGGAAGGGAGAGGGGGAGGAAGAAAGGGAGGTATGTCCCTCATGTGCATGCCTTGTGCCCTCAGAGGTCAGAAGAAGGCATTGGATGCCCTGGAGGTGGAATTGCAGAGGGTTGTGAGCCACCATGTGGGTGCTGAGAACAGAACATGGTTCCTGTGCAAGAGCCAGTGAGCCAGTGTGCGAGTGTGTGTGTGTGTGTGTGTGTGTGTATACATATAGTGTGCAGGTACCCAAAGAAGCTAGAAGAGTGCTGACCCTTAGAGCTGGAGTTACAGGTGTTTGTGGCTCCTGACAAACAAACTCTGGTTCTCATGACTAAGCAGTAAGTGCTCTTAACCACTGAGCCACCTCACCTGGTCACGGCTCTGCTTTTGACTGACTGGCTACTGAAGTTCCTGCCTAGACTCCCCTGCTGAGATGGACTGTAACTTGGGCTTGTGAGCTAAAGTGTGCTCCTTTCCTAAGCTGCTTTCAACCCAGCTTCTGGAGGTGGGAAGGCACAGCTCACTGCTCTCTGTGGGGAGAGAGAATAAGTGGGTGAATGAGTCAGCCATGGGAGAAACAACCTGTGGCCCAAGAACCTCCACAAGGCCTTCTGGGTATGCTGCGGTTGAGAGGTCTTGACTGTTTTGTTTTGTCTGAGGCTGCTTGTCGGGGCTGTGGTTTGGTGAAGAGCCCCAGGCAATAAAATAATGCCTACCCTGCCCACATGAACAGCTAACACGCTTGTTTATGGCTCTCTATCTCTCTGTCTGTCTCTGTCTGTCTCTCTCTCTCTCTCTCTCTCTCTCTCTCTCCCTGCCTTAATCTCTGAAGAAAACTATACTGTGGAATTCACTCTTCTGGCCTCAAACTCAAGAGATCTACGTGCTTCTGCTTCCTGAGTGCTGGGAATGAAGGCATAGGCTACAGACACCCAACTTTATCTCAGCTGACTCTTGACATTGCCTAGTTGCCTGTGGTTTTGAGCTGTCACCTCCCTGTGTAGCCACCTGGTCTCTTCCTGTGACCCTCAGGATGACTCACAACCCTGAGAGTTTCCTTCAGGACAAAATTCAGGCCAAGTCACTGCCAAATGATGGGCTTCCCTAGGACCTATCCATCTCTGTGCCCTTCATCTTCCTATCTCTCTGATTAGAAGACATCATCAGCATCAACTCTGCCATCTCTATGTTCCTCCTCTTGGGTCTGCTAGGACACTTAGGTCTGGGGACAGGGAGGGGTAAGGCACAGAAGTCAGAATACAGCCCTGTGTCTTCTGAGACATGGTCTTCATCAAACTCTGAACCCACAGACTGTGACAGGTCTCCAGCATGAATCACTGGGTATTGTATGAGCACAAGGAAGGATCTGAGAGGCCAACTACATGATCCTGGCAAGAATGAAAGTATTCTGCAGAGAGACCCTTGGGTCCTCCCTTTGGACATTAGACGATTGAGACAATGGGCCCCAGGGAATTGGAATTCCTCTAAGAAGTCTCCTACTGAGAAAAAGAAAAGCTAAAGCCTGATGCCAGGCAGAGAGGGAACTTGTCTCCCAAGAATGGACTTCACTTGGTTCCCAAAACTTTCAGGCCACCTTACAGAAGAGACTGGAATGGAGACATTGATGGACCAATGTGGCAAAACCACACCTTGACCAGGATCGCTTAGCTATCAAAACCTAGTGCTATCTATTTAAGCTTATGTCAGAATCCTGAAGATGGACCAACTATTCTCCAAAGTGTGGCCACAATGAGTAAATCTCCTCTCTCTACCTTAAACTATTATTATCTATTCCCCAAAGTCTCACTATGTAGCCCCGACAGGCCTGGAACTCTCTATGTAGATCAGGATGACTCCAAACTCTGCTTCCTGAGCCTGAGAATTTGAATATTTCCCTGCATGTATGTATATACAAGCAATATATGCATGTGGTGCCTGTGGAAGTCAAAAGAGTGGATTGGATCCTCTGAACCTGGAATTATATGTGTGTGCCCATGCGAGAGAGAGAAAGAGAGAGAGAGAGAGAGACAGAGACAGAGACAGAGACAGAGACACAGAGACAGAGAGATATGCATGTTCCAGGTCATGTGAAGAGGTCAGAGGACAACTTGTGAGTCAGTTTTCCCCAACCACTTGGGACCTGGTAATTGAACTCAAGTCATCATGCTTTATGGTAAGCGCCTTTACCTCTTGAGGCATCTTGCTGATTATTATTTGTCTCCTAAGTGGTATATTAAGGATGGTGGACAAGCCTAACTTATTGGGGCTTCCAGGGCCCACGTTTTGATCCTAAAAATCCCAGAAATAGTATTCTTAGAATTTGTCCACTGAGACTGTTGGAACAACACAGAAAAGCTTGACGTAAGTTGCTAGCCACAGTTGCCTCAAGCAACCTACATCTCAACTCCTCTTAAAAATTCAGTCATGGGGGCCTTGTTGGAGTAGGTGTGTCACGGTGGCTGTGGGTTTTAAAATCCTACTCCTAGCACATAACAGCTGTCCCAACACCAGGAGTAACTGGGACCATCAGGACCAGGCACACAGGAACTCCTCCAGCTCAGTGGCTCAGGTTTCTTCCCTTCTGTCTGAGCTGGTGCCCTGAGCAGACCTTGAGCACAAGCTCCACAGCCAGTCCCACAACACCCAGAGGAAGCTCCACTCCCAGGCGCTCTGACACGTCCAGGGTCACAGGATCCCAGAATCACAGGATCACAGAGACAGCTTGACTCTGAGGAGTTCTGACACAATCAGGATCACAGGAAAGACAGGCTCCAGTCAGATTTAGCAAGGGCAGGTAGCAGCAGAGATAACCAGTTGATACAAGGTAAGTGTAAGAATATAAGCAACACAAACCAAGGTTACTTGGCATCATCAGAACCCAATACTCCCACCATTGCAAGTCGTGGACACACCATCACACTGGAAAAGCAAGATTCAGATATAAAATCACTTCTCATGATGATGATATAGGACTTTAAGAAAGACATAAATAGCACCCTCAAAGAAATACAGGAGAACACAGGTAAACAGCTAGAAGCCCTTCAAGAGGAAACACAAAAATACCTTAAAGAATTATAGGAAAACACAATCAAACAGGTGAAGGAAATGAGCAAAACCATCCAGAATCTAAAAATGGAAATAGAAACAATAAAGAAAACAGAAAGAGAGACAACCTTGGAGATACAAAACCTAGGAAAGAAATCAGGAAGCATAGATGCAAGCATCAACAACAGAATACAAGAGATAGGAGAGAGAATCTCAGGGGCAGAAGACACCATAGAAAACATTGACACAACAGTCAAAGAAAATGCAAAAAGCAAAAAGCTCCTAACCCCAAACATCCAGGAAACCCAGGATGCAATGAGAAGACCAAACCTAAGGATAATAGGTGTCTTAGTCAGGGTTCTCTAGAGTCACAGAACTTATGGTAGTCTCTATGTAGTAGAGGAATTTATTGATGACTTATAGTTTGTAGTCCAACTCCCAACAATCAATTCCCAACAATGGTCGGCAGCAGCTGTGAATGGAACTCCAAGGATCTAGCAGTTGCTCAGTCCCACAAGGCAAGCAGGCGAAGCAGAGAGAGCCTTCCTTTTTCCAATGTTCTTATATAGGTCTCCAGCAAAAAGTGTGGCCCAGGTTAAAGGTGTGTGCCACCACACCTTTAACCCCAGATGACCTTGTTTGAATTCATAGGTCTTCCAGTCTTAATCTTCTAGGATTCATAGCCACTATGCCACCACACCCTTAATCCCAGATGATCTTGAACTCATAGAGCTTTCTATGTTAATCCTATGGGATTAATCGTAGCCTATTCCTCAAGGTCTCCATGCCAAGATTCAGGTCAGAAACTTGTATCTCTCAGCCTCCAGATTAGGGCCACAGGTGAGCCTTCTAATTCTGGATTGTAGTTCATTTCAGACATAGTCAAGTTGACAACCAGGAATAGCCACTAAGACAATAGGTATAGATGAGAGTGAAGACTCCCAAGGTAATGGACCAGTAAATATCTTCAACAAAATTATAGAAGAAAACTTCCCTAACCTAAAGAAAGAGATGCCCATGAACATACAAGAAGCCTATAGAACTCCAAATAAACTGGACCAGAAAAGAAATTCCTCCCGTCACATAATAATCAAAACACCAAATGCATTGAACAAAGTAAGAATTTTAAAAGCAGTGAGGAAAAAAGGTCAAGTAACATATAAAGGCAGGCCTATCAGAATTACACCACACTTCTCACCAGAGACTATGAAAGCTACAAGATCCTGGGCAGATGTTATACAGACCCTACAAGAACACAAATGCCAGCCCAGGCTACTATACCCAGCAAAACTCTCAATTACCATAGATGGAGAAAACAAGATATTCCATGACAAAACAAAATTTACACAATATCTTTCCACAAATCCGGCCCTACAAAGTATAATAGATGGAAAACATCAACATAAGGAGCAAAACTACACCCTAGAAGAAGCAAGAAAGTAATCTTTCAACAAATCCACACAAACCTAATTCTACCTCTTACAACAAAAACAACAGGAAGTAACAATTACTTTTTCTTAATATCTTAATATGAAAATTAATATTACCAACATATCCTAATCGATTGAAATCCAAAAATATGAGGAATTAGAAATTTATTGATTGTCATCCAATGGTCTCTCTAACTTGGTTATTGGAGAAATAGCTCCAATATTATACAATCCATATACACTTTCAGCTTGTTTGTTCATGACAGTGTCTGGCTGTGTACAACATAATGGTCTTGAGATCTTGCTTCTCCTATCTCAGCCTCTCTATTAGTAGTATTGTTTATTTCATGTTTTTACGGTATACTATGGTTTTCAGAACAGCTTACATATTTTAAAAGTATTTATAAACCCAAAAGAAATGTAGACAATTAAATTGGGTGGGGGTTTGTAAGAGAACAACAAAGAGTAAGACTGAATGCTTTGCTTGACATTTCTAACTCTTATATCAAGTTATCACAGTAAGAGCCAAGATTTTAAGCTCTACTAAGTATAAAACAAGCAAACAAACAAAAACACTTTATATATTTATGTTCATTTAAGAAAATACTAGTAGTGATGTATTATTTTGAAATATACAGTTAATATGTTCAGTTATTTAAAATTTATATTGAGAAAAACATGTATTTTCAGTATTGCCGTAGATAAGCATCTATATAAGGCTGTTAAATTGATTGTTGTTTTATATCAAACAACTTTTATAATACTCATTTTTATTGTTATAATAGTTTATAAATTTTAAAGAATATAATAAAAAATATATTGTAGGTATTGAAGGTGGGTTCTCTGGGAGAAGTGGTACAAAAGGAAAACAATAATGTGATTTAATTCTATTTACTTAAAATATGTTTTGAAATGTTAACAAATTCAGATAAATTGAAATCATGTAACTTTTCTCATTATAATGCAATAAAACTTAAAAAAAAAATCCTAAAAAAAAAAAAATCAGTCATGGAAGGCAGAGAACTGAAGAAGCGGGGAGGGTGATGGTTGAATGAGATCAATCCCCATAGGCTCATTTGTTTGAACTCTTGATCCTTGGTTGATGGAACTTTTGGGGAAGGACTAGGAGGTGTGGCATTGTTGGAGGAGGGGTGTCACTGGGGTGGGCTCTGACATTTCAAAAGCCCATACCATTTCCACTTAGCTTTCCCTCTCCCTCCTATTTTCAGATAAAGATGTAAGCTATTAGCTATAGCTCCAGTGCCATGCCTGCCTGTGTAATGAGAATTCTGGAATTTTGGTTTCTTTAAAACAACACAGAAATGTTATAAGAATATGTTTTCGTTTAAATCCCAGGTGTAGAATATGGGTACGCTTTGAATTGTCTGCAGCAGCTGATCATGATTTGTCTTGGACTCTAGCAGAGATGTGATTTTGTCAGCTACAGATAGTTTCTGCAATTGTGTGGTATTTAGGATTTTGGGAACTTTTCAGAGGTTATATAAATGCTAGGTCCCTGAGAGGTGAGGTTGTTGGTGGCTGGTGGTCATTCACGGGGAGGGTTGTTTGTGGTATGTTAGTAGTTGTGCTCAAAGTGGAAACAAAAGGAAAGAAATTAGATTCAAGGATCGATCTCTCTCATTCCTCTCTTTCCCCATTTCTTTTCTATCTAATAATAGGAGGCGAAAGGGGGATAAAGGGTAGGAAGAAGAAGAACCCACAAAGTAGCAAAGGCCAACTATACGCCTGCCACTGTGTTCCCCGCTGCAATGACCATGGGCTCACCCTCTGAAATTGTAAGCCACCAATAAACTCTTTTTTTTTTTTTTTTGGTAAGTTGCCTTAGTCATGGTGTCCTCATAGCAATAGAAAAGTATGACAGAGAGCTAGGACCAGACTCAGAGGAAGGCAAGGGTCTCACCTGCCCTCAGGACTCTACTCTACAATTATTTAGATGACACTAGACTGTCATGAAACTCTTGGGCTGGTCATCTGGCACAGAGGATAAAGATCCCTGTGGCCAAGCCAGTGGTCTGAGCTCAGTCCCTGGGATGCACATGGTGGAAGAAGAGAACCAGCTTCCCAGTGTTTTGCTCTGACCTCCATACCTCAAACCATGGCATTTGCATGTATGTACACACACACACACACACACACACACACACACACACACACACAAAATCAATAAATAAAATTTAATTTAAAAACTATAAATAAAAATGAAATCGTGATGGTTGACTTCAACTTTATTGTTTATATTCTCCATGCCACAAGTTCTTGCTGAGCTCCTGTCATAAATCCAAGGTCACAGGCAGTCATCTTGGGGCTCCAGTCATGGGCCTCAGGTCAGGTCTCTGAGCGAAGGCAAAGATGGGTGAGAGTAGGTTTTGCACCATCTCCTGATGGACAAACTTGTTTGGAATCCCCCTAGGTCCTTGGACCCATAGAGTTGTTTACAATTCACTTTTGGAGAAGTGTTCTTTTGTATTTCTGGGGTTCCTTGTCAAAGCCAAGTCCACAGATTCCTGAATGTTCTTTGCCACCCTGAGTCCTGTCTTGATAGCAGTGTCAATCCAGCCATGAGGCAGATCTGTGTGTTCACCTGCGAAGAAGACCAGTCCTTCCGGCTGACTGAGTTCCTGGGCATAGTCCACATATTGGTAGGGGGTGAAGAAGGCAAAGCCACCCATGGAATAAGGGTCTTGGCTCCAGTTCTTGATTGCGGAGTAAGGACAGAGAGCACGGAGTTCATCTTTGTGGCGATTGTGAATAGCAGCTAGGTCATCCAGAACAATGTCCACTACCCGAGTGTGGTCCAGGGCTGTGAAGAACACAGAGTCATCATCCAGGGTGTAAGATGCTAGGACGACCCCCGCACCATTGGGGAAGATGTGGTTGGGATAGTAGATGAAACGTGAAGGCCGATCGGTGCTAGATTTGCCACTGAAAATGCCGTCTCGTTCCCAGAAACGCTGTGTGCAGGCCAGTATCACTTTGGTAGCACTATTGTAGTGAACGGAGCGCAGAGCATCCTGCTTGCTGAGAGAGAGTGGTGGCTGGAATCGAAGGAGGCGGGCAGCCTTAGCAGTGGTGGCCACCACCACAAAATCTGCAGTCAGCCGTGCCCGGGGCTGCAGAGGGTCAGGTGTCCTGTAGGTAACGTGAACACAGTCTCCAGACATCTCCACTTCCTCTGCTGGTGAGTAGAACCAGACAGTCCCTGGAAGGAGAGAACTGTGCAGGGCCTGGGGGAGTTGGTCAAAGCCTCCAACGATTTCATCGAACCTGAGAATGAACCAGCAGGGAGAGAGAGATGAGTGGGTTGATGGACAGGTCCTTTGGCGGACAGGCTGCTCGAATTGGACAATGACTTAATCCCTTCTCAGACGCGTCCCAGATGTGTTTTCACAGGGATAAAAAGTTGCCAAAGAACCAAGACTAAACAGAGTGTTAGCTCCAGGGAACTAGAGAAAGGCACTGCTTTAGGGTGACCAATCAGAAGAGTGCCTCTGATCTGAGCTCGGAGGCCCTCCCCC
>JADRCD010172151.1:0-17101 GCA_019843815.1 Montemys delectorum
AAAAAAACAAATAAATTAAATATCCAATGCAGGGTCTCATGAAATCCCTAACCTCAAACTCATTATGTAGCAAAGGACAGCTTTGAACTTCTGACCCTTCTGCCTCTATCTCTTGGGTTCTAGCATTGCAGGCTCCACTAAACCCCATTTTGTGTTGTGCACGGTGGGCAAGCACTCTGCAAACTGAGCCCTTCAATATCGCCAGCCACAAGCACACTCTTGACATAAATTCCATATTTTAAATGGGGGAGAGAACTGGAAAGTCAATAGATTGTAGAAAATCAATAGAAACAATTTTATGTTCACTCAGATAGAAACTCTTTAAAGAGTAGAGCGTAAGGCACACAAAAGCAAAACAAAACAAAACCCCCCCAAACCAACCAACTAGCCAACCAACAACCACAACCAGAACAACAACAACAACAAAAAAAAAACCCTATAGACACTAAGACTCCATATTCTCAAGGCGATGCAAAAAGTAAAGGCATTCTAACACTGGAGAGAGGACATTGAGTCCTGGTGTGAAGAACTCCTTGGGACCCTGGCTTTGCCAATGGGGACAGTTCCTGTCATCTCATTGGCTCTGTTTGCTCAGCTGCAAATCTGGGTGTGCTCTGTGATATCTAAGGTGCCTTTCAATTAGGAATATCCACTTCTGTATTTGCATACGGTGTAACCTGGCGCTTGGAAGCTCAGACTCAAACGCTTGGGTTCAGTTCCCTCACCTCATACCCGGCCACGGGCAAGCTGTTCCGGTCTCTCTGGAACTTGGTTTCCCCATCTCTATGCTGGGGATGAAGATAGTGAATTTGCCCTCTTGGGGTTGGGGAAGTCAATAAAAAGGATCTATTTTTAAAATGCCCAACGCAGTGAATATCAGAGAAAGGGAAACCATTATGAATGCAGGTTGTAGATGCTGTTTCTCTAATATCCATTTGGACAGCATAAAGACCCCGGTGTCACGGTGTAGCTGCAAGATACCAAAGGTAAATGAGATTAACAGAGCAGAGTTTGCTAGGTTCTCCTTTTGGGACAGGAATGAACGGAATCTTAGGAGATGGTGTGGTCAGGACCTCTGGGTTACAATTAGGTCAGAGTCAACTGAAAAATATCCCCATAGTTCAGTGGAAAGTCACCGAACACTCTGTGAAGGCAGTACCACCCCTTTGTTAGTGTTTATCTTCCAGGATACGATGCTGACTCCAGAGGTCTAACATATTGTTATCCTGGCAGAGACAGGATTTTAAACAAGGCCGGGGAGATTTTTCTAACCCAAATGCTAAGTGTCTACGGTGGGCTTCTGCTAAACCGCTGATACAGCAAGACTCAAGCCTGTGAGAGTTTGCTGTCAATTGCAAGGATCAAAGAGACATATATTTGACTCATGAACAGGGATGATGATGTAGTAACGATCACAGGTTATTTCAGAATTCAGAATCTCGTGTATCTGTCCTTAGATTGCTCTCTGCTTTCCTTTTGGTGACTCCAGACAAGAAATATGGATGGCTACGGGTGTGGCAGTCCAGACTTTGGTTAGCTGAGGCAGGACTAGCATAACCTGGGCTACATGGGGAGACTCTGTTTTGGGGGAGTGGGGAGGAATGAATGCCAACCTAGAAGTGGACTCTAGTGGCAGAGTGCTTGTCTGGCATGTTCCAAGCTGCGGGTTCAATCTCCAGGAATAAGCACAAGCAAACACACACACACACACACACACACACACACACACACAACTCCTCAAAAGATGGCATATATTTAATGACATCATGGAAAGTTTTAAAGCTTTCTCCATTTTACCGCACTCTAAGCTTCATCTGCTAAGGCAACTTCCGCTACTGAAGCTCAAGTGGGAGGAAAAAAAACAACACTATGTTATTTGTCTATAATTCTTGCATCTTTTGAGTCTTCTTAGATCACTTTCTTACAAATTTGAGCTCAAAATATCTATTTCTAGGATAGTCAAAAAACTGAAGCAGGGTGGTCGTAAGTTCAAGATTGACCTGGGACGCAGCATATTCAAGGTAATTTGAGCATCTCAGTTGGAGCCTGTCTTTAAGAGAACAGACATCCTTTTAAAAGTCAGTCTTCGTTTCTTTTTTCTTGCTGCTGTGATAAAATATACTTAAAAACTTAGGGGAGTGTCTTAGTCAGGGTTTCTACTCCTGCACAAAACACCATGACCAAGAAGCAAATTGGGGAGGAAAGGGTTTATTCAGCTTACACTTCTACACTGCTGTTCATCATCAAAGCAGGGGACTAGAACTCACACAGGGTAGGAATCTGGAGGCAGGAGTGGATGCAGAAGCTATGGAGGGGTGCTGCTTACCAGTTTGCTTCCCCTGGCTTGCTCAGTTTGCTTTCTCACAGAACCCAGGACTACCAGCCCAGGCAGGGCACCACCCACCATGGGCTCTCTCACCCTTGATCACTAATTGAGAAAATGCCTTACAGCTGGATCTCATGAAGGCATTTCTTCAAGGGAAGCCCCTTTCTCTGTGATAACTCTAGCTTGTGTCAAGTTGACACATGAAACCAGCCAGCACAGGAAGAGAAAGTTTATTCTGGGTTATAGTTCAGGGTTACCATCCATCCTTGCAGGCAATCACAGGAGCACGAGATATTTGGTCACATTGCATCTATAGTCAAGTAGTAGAGAGCAAAAAAGTTGCATGCTAAGGTTCAGCTGGCTTTCTCCACTCTCATAGTTCCAAATCCCTTGTATAGGAAATGGTACTGCCCACAGTGGGTAAGTCTTCCCATTTTGATTAACGTAATCAAGACCCTCTTCCACAGACAATCCCACAGGCTAACCTGATCTAGACAGTCCCTCACTGAGACTCTCTTGAGATTCTAGACTGTGTCAAGTGGACAAATAAAACCAACTGCTGCAATAGTTCTTATGTTATTTCTATCAAGACTTACAAAGTGTGCTGACTAGTTCATGTCAACTTGACACAGGCTACAGTTATTGGGGAAAAGGGAGTCTCAGTTGGGAAAATGCCTCAATAAGATCAGGTTCCTAAAAATACCCGTAGAGCATTTTCTTCGTGATTGATGGGGAAGGGCCCAGCCCACTGTGGATGGGGCCACCCATGGGCAGGTGGTCCTGTGTTCTATAAGAAAGCAAACTATGGGAAACAAGCCAGTAAACAGGGTTCCTCCATGGGCTCTGCATCAGCTCTGGCCTTCAGGTTACTTCCCTGTTTGGGTTCCTGTCCTGGCTACCTTCAGAGGCAATGTGGCCATGTAAGCCCAATAAACTCCTCCACAACTTGCTTTTGGCCATGGTGTTACATGACTGCAAGAGAAACCCTGGTAAGATGCAAAGGAAGCTTGTAACTCATCCTATACTGTGATATTCCAATAACTGAAGTATTATCTGGACCAAGGGATATTTTACTTCTTATGAAACTTTTTTTTAAAAAAATTTATATATTTTATGTATATGAGTACACTGTTGCTGTCTTCAGACACACCAGAAGAGGGCATCAGATCCCATGACAGATGGTTGGGAGCCACCATGTGGTTGCTGGGATTTGAACTCAGGACCTCTGGAAGAGCAGTGAGTGCTCTTAACCACTGAGCCATCTCTCTAGCCTCTCTTATGGACCTTTTTAAAGAGCAGTGGTGATCTGGATTTCTCCCTGCACTGAGATCCACTCAACGTAAGAATAAACTTCAAAACATATGCCCTTGCTAGATACTAGCTAGCACTCACCCTGGTCATTAGTCATTATAGCACACTTTTTCTTTAAAGTGTGTAAAGACAAGTACATTTATATATTTTTATTTTATTGATGGGCACAGAAAACTTGTACAAAAAACTTACGAAGTAAAATGTGATGGCTTACCACACACACACACACACACACACACACACACACATACACATAACTTAGTGTTCAAATAAGGGCAAAACTATCTAATATCATTTCCTCATGAAACACATATTTGAAAGTATATTAGTACATTATTACCTGTTGTCACATTATCAATCTATTACCTATGCTCCTTACTCTACCAAAGCTGGTCACTTATTTTTCTTATCTAGCTGTGATATAAGTAGCCCTGATTACCATTTTGCCACTTCACACTTCTTTAAAATTAATTAATTACATCCCAAATGTTCCTATTCCCCCTCATAGAGTTCCTTCCCACCATTCTGCCTCCCTTTGCCTCTGAGGGGGTGCTCCCCCCTTATCCCCCCACCTTGGTACATCAAGTCTCTACAGGATGAGGTGAATCCTCCCCCACTGAGGCCAGATGTGGCAGCCCTCTGCTACGTGTGTGTATGGGATGGGGTGGGGTGGGGGCTCAGACCAGCCTGCGTATGCTCTTTGGTTGGTGTCTCAGTCTCTGGGAGCTCCCAGGGGTCCAGGTTAGTTGACACTGTTGGTCTTCCTGTGGGGTTGCCATCTCCTTGAGAGTCTTCAGTCCTTCTCCTAACCCTTCCACAGGGGTCCCTGACCTCCGTCCAATGTTTGTCTGTGAGTATCTGCATCAGTCTCAGTCAGCTGAGCCTCTCAGAGGGCTGCTATGCTAGGCTCCAGTCTCTGCCAGCTGTCTCAGGCAGCCCACCCTTCTTCGCTATTCTACCAAGGACAGGTAACCACATTCCCATTCCACTTCTACAGGGCAATTTTTTTTTTTTTTTTTACATTTCATATGGTTGAAACCACATGCCATTTGTCTCTCTGCGATTGGCGTAGCTCACTAACATACTCACCTACCTTTCTGTTCATGTGTCACACATGGGAGGGGTCTGTCCTCTTATCCATCTACAAGCTGGTCCATACCTAACATCGTTTCCAGTTTTTAATTTTTATAATAAGCGTGAGAATAAAGTTATGTCTTGATAATGATTTCATTTCCTTGGGATATATACTTGCTAGATTATACAATAATTCTGTTCTAGTTAATGGCTGTGCAAATTACTAGTCCCATTATGGATGTATAAAAGTTCTTTTTTTTTCCTCCGTGTCTCCATCAACACTTCTTTTTTGGTTTTTCGAGACAGGGTTTCTCTGTGTAGCCCTGACTGTCCTGGAACTCACTCTGTAGACCAGGCTGGCCTTGAACTCAGAAATCTGCCTGCCTCTGCCTCCCAAGTGCTGAGATCAAAGGCGTGCGCCACCACCACCTGGCTCCATCAGCACTTCTAATCCTTAACCATCTTTTAGAAAGTATTTATTTCAATCTTAACCTTTCTTTGTTATTCTGAGCTATTTTGACTGGGTTAAAGTGATACACATTCTTTGATTGGCATAATAATTGATAATTATTGATGCTCAGAATGTTTTACATACCTGTTAGTCATTTGTACCTTTTTTTTTTCTTTTTTAAAAAGAAATCCCTATTTCCCATTTTCCACTGAGTTATTTGTATTTTGATCTGGGTTGTTTGTTTGTTTGTTTGTTTTTTGTTGTTGCTATTCAGTTGTTTTCTACTTTGGAGAAGTTGGCTGACTGTTGATGTACATTGTAGACTTTCAATGTCTGCCTTTGATGCCATGGCTGGTGTGTGTGTGTGTGTGTGTGCGCGCGCACACACACCTGTGTGTGCATGCATGTGTGTGTGTATGCACGCACATGTGCAAGTGCACATTATGTGTGTATGTAATTTTTTAAAATTTAGGTTTGGTATACCCCTCCATAAAAATCTACTTTATGGCATTAGAAATAACATATAATTGTGTCTAGCTATCCTGCTCTGAATGTGCCCAATGTAATCCGAAATAACATATAATCATCTTTTAGTAATAGATATAAGCATTTAGTAACAGAGAGAGAGCCTCGAATATGCACTTCTGAACGCCATTCCGCGCTCACACCTTTAACCCATGAAGTACCTAGTTCCCAAGATAGAGTTATGAGAACTGGAAAGAAGGGCTCTCTTAATTGAAGGAAGGTGTCGAACCCAGGCAAGGACGGGGCTCTGGGGAGCAGGAGGAATGAGAAGAGGTAGGGATCTCACTGTGGACAGACCAGGAGGTGCCACCGGGTGAGACAAGGACATACGGAGAGCTGAGAGGCAAACTCCGCCATACCCTCGGCCCACTTGAGAGTCTCTTCCAGGCAAACAGACGCGCGTGCTCCTCCCGGTCTGTGTATTTCTACAGCTGCGACTCAAGAGCCGCTTTATCTTCTCTTCAAGTATTTCCTTGGCACGAAGCCAATGGGAGTCCGGGCTCTGGGAGAGTCTCAACGGAGCAGATGGGCCAGCGGCAGCCAGCAAGCTTGTTGCCTTTGGCTGAGAACACCATCCTGGAAGTGGATGTCTTGTGAGCGAGGCCTGGCAGGCAAGGCCTGACTCAGGCAGCTTGCTTCTAGAAGTTTCCCCCTATTCTCTCTGTTTTCTGGGACTTGTTGAGAACTTAGCTTTTGGTCCCTTGGAGTATTCACGAGGGCACGACACACAGGCTCAGGGGGCCCGGGGTTCTGGTTGTTCTATAGTTATTTCTCCAAGATCCTTCTCCCTTGTGGCCAAATTGCCCTTCCCTGGGCCACGGTGTTGTCCACTATAAGGCTGTTTATAACAAATTACGTAATCTCATTGGATTCTTTTCACAGTCTCCTCTGATGTGTGTGCCATTACTGTCTGACTTTACATGTAAGGAAATGGAAGCCTAGAATTCTATTTTTTAATTCTTTGATACTTTTATGGATGTATCCAATGTATCTTGACCATAACCACCTCCAACTTCTCTTTCTCATTCCAACCTTCACGCCCCGTGAACCCAATTATGTGTTGTTTGTATGTTTGTGTGTGCAACAGTGTAGGACCATCTATTAGAGCATAGGCAACACACAACAGGACACATTCCCAAGAAAAATTATCTCCACTCCCCCACCAAATATTAATTGTCAGTAACTCCTCAGCTCGGGGTGGGGCCTCAAGCGCTCTCCTCCCATCCATGTTGGAAGATTGGTTGGCTTGATTTTATATTAGTCTTGTTTGCATTACATTGATTTGCAATGTTCAGTATGCACCTGCCATGACACAAATATAGATGTCTGAAGACAACTGGCTGGAGTCAATTTTCTCTGCCATGGGGTTTGGGGTGGGTGTAGGGGTATAAAACTCAGATCATCAGAATTGGCAGCAAGCGTCTTTACCCACTGAGCCATTTTGCCAGCCCAGCCTGAGAACAGGCTCCTGTCCACATCCATTGGCTCTGACATTCTTAACATGATGTCCCCTGAAGCTTAAGGGCCTTGACACAGATGTCACATTTAGGGATGAGCACTCCACAGTCACTTATTTTCAGGACTTTGACCAATTGTGATTCTCTGTATTAACTATTGAACACTGGAGGATGGGGCGGGGGTTGGGAGATTGGGAGGGGAGCCTATCTAACCAAGATTGAGATCAGCCTCTATGGGTGCAAATATAAATATCTAAGAGAGTTTGTCAATGTGCTCATTAGCAAAACAAGGTTAGTCATTATCCACAGGGCCTATGATCTTCTCAGTCATAGCTTCGAGCCCTGTTTATGGTACCAGATTCTAGTGGAGCAAGCTTCAAATCAAAACAGAAGGTAGTTAGTTCTCCCCATAACAATCACACCACTCTTGCATCAATGGGCTCACCTTGCCGGCAGGTTGGTATTTCAGCAAGCAAACTTCACAACTGGGTAAGACTGGTTATGACTTTCCTCCCCTCGCCACTTAACATAGAGCATCTTCTAGCCCTGCAAAAACCAGCCAGCTTGAACAGGAGACTTCCAGTTCAGTTCCAGCTTGATTTCTCTCAAGTCTTGCAATCAGGGTGCATGGTGTCTTTGGCAGCAGGATCTCCTCATTTAACTTGGGTGGGCGACCAAGAGCAGTTGTCTGTGTTTCTCTGGAGCACTCTTAACCAAAAACTGGTAGAGCAGTATCCAACACCTGCCACGCCTAACACTAATTTCCACTTATCAGCACACATCATCTGGAAGAAACAGGGTACACTGACACAAGGTAGCTCCATTCAGACTCCTTAAATATAATAATAATTATAATAATGATGATTATTAATTAGTAAAAATACATATCCAAATAATTATATGAACATATAACAAATCATGTAATACAATAAAATGAATATATAACATTAATATGTAATATTACATATTATATATAGCATGTTAAAATAATGAATAAAAAGATATAAAATAAATATATAGAATATACAATAAAATTAATATAACATTAATATGTACTATTATATTATATAATATAATGCTAATAAGATAGTTAATAAAAAGATATAGCCAGACAGTAGTGGTGTATGCCTTTAATTCCAGCACTTGGAAGGCAGAGGCAGGTAAATTTCTGAGTTCAAGGCCAGCCTGGTCTACAGAGTGAGTTCCAGGACTATACAGAGAAACCCTATCTCCAAAAAAAAAGATATAAAGTAAATATATAGAATATATAATAAAATTAATACATTAATATGCACTATTATATATAATGTATACTATTAATAAAATAATAAGAAAGATAAAATTGAATATAAAATATTTTATAAAATTAATATATAACATTAATATTTAATATATTATATGATAATACAAGTATTATATAGCATATATATTAATAAACTAATAAAGTATATAATGAAATTATATAGCCAAAAATAAGTATGTATTAAGTAGATAAAATTATTATTATTATTAATTTGTAGTTAGCTTACAAAATAGTATGGTTTTCATTCTATTCAGGGGTTTTCATATGGTTTTAGTTTTGGTTAAGCCACCATGCTCCCATTCTTCCTCATGCACCTTCCCCATCTCTGTTTAACCTTCATATCCCAATATCCCTCCCCATCTGCATATCACATGTATTCTGCTATCTCCTTCCTCTTTAAGATGTTTTCCCTTCTCTTCCCTCACAGGCCCCTCCTGGCTTCTTGACCCCTATAGATACTCTAAGTTAAACACACAAGTCAAAAACCTCAAAGCTAGGATCTATCTACACATCAGAGTGAACCCATGTCATTGTGTTTCTGGGCCTGGATTATCTCACTCAGCATATCAAATCCAGTTCTACCCATTTTTTTAAGGTTTATTTTATTTATTATTATATCTAAGTATACTATAGCTGTCTTCAGACGTACCAGAAGAGGGCATCAGATCTCATTATGGATGGTTGTGAGTCACTATGTGGTTGCTGGGATTTGAACTCAGGATCTCAGAAGAGCAGTCAGTGCTCTTAACCGCTGAGCCATCTCTCCAGCCCCTCTACCCATTTTCTTAGCAATTACATAATTTCAGTTTTCCTAGTAGAGTTATAAAATTCCATTGGCATATAGACCACAGTTTCAATATACAGCAGATGAATATCTAGGGTTAATTCCACTTCCTTGTGAACAAAGTAGCTAACACGGATACTTTGTATAGATATCTCTTTGGTATGATATAAAGTCCTTTGGGTATATGCCCAGGAATGCTGTTGCTGGATTGTATGCTAGTTTTCTCTTTAGCCTTTTAAAAGCTGCATTTGTTTATTTTTAATATATGTATGTGCATTAGCCTGAATGAGTATTATGTACTATGAATATGCAGGGCCCATGGAAGCCAGTTGACATTGGATCCCCAGAAACTATAGCTCCAGGAGGTTGTCAGTCACCATGACAGAAGGTCTCCTGTAGGAGTTCTAAGTGTTCCTAATGCTGGCCCATCTCTCTAGCCCCATATGTGTGTGTGTGTAGCTTTTTGAGAAACGTCCATACACATTTCCATTATGACTGTACCAACACACTGGATATAGTTAGATGCACCAACAACAGTGGTAAGGGCTCCTTATACCCTCATCAGCATTTCTTTTTTCTTTCTTTTCTTTCCTTTCTTTTCATTTTTTTTTTTTTTTTGAGACAGGGTTTTTCTATATAGTCTTGGAACTCTATAAACCAGGATGACCTCAAACTCAAAGATCTGTCTCCTGCCTCCTCTGCTGAAATTAAAGACATGTGCCACCTGCCTGGCTGTCCTTTCTTTTCTTGATGATAGCCATTCTGCCTAGGTTGAAAGAGAATTCCAAAGTTGTTTTGATGTGCGTTTCACCAATGGCTTGTGATGGTGAACACTTTGTAGTTTGTTAACCATTTGTGGTTTTTAAAAATCTGTGTGTATGTGGGTATGTGCCTGCCTGAGTTTATGTGCACCAATATGTATGCAAGAACCTTTGGAGGTCAAAAGATTGCATCAGATACTCTAGAATGGAGTTACACATTGTTGTGAGCCACCATGTGGGTGCTGGAAGAGCAGTCAGTGCTCTTAACTGCTGATCCACTTCTCTAGTCCATTATTAGCCAATTGTGTTTCTTCTTTCAAGAACTCTTTATTCAGTTGGATAGTCCATGCTTATTATGTATTCTAGATATTTATCTGCAAGGATTTTCATAACCGTGCCATCCCATTTAATGTTGACCCAGTCCGGGCATGGTGAAATAATGTGTAATCCCAGCTACTCAGGAGGCAGATTGCAGAAGACTACCTAAGCCCAAAGTTCAAGAACAACATGGACAACATAACAAAACCCATGCCTCAAAAAACATTTTTATCAATCTACCCATGCCTGATATTCCTTTCTCTGTTTTATTTTGTCCTAGAATTAAAATGTCCCATTTTTAATTTTCTCATCTCCACAATAATGTAAATTTGTTGTCGTTAATTCTTAATTATTATAATTCCAGGGTGGATTAAGTCTATTACTCAAATTGTGGCTTAATTAAATTTTTTTTTAAAAAAAAGGTTTGTCATGATGCTTTGGCAGAAAAAGGCACCCAGTAGATAAAGGTACCCATAGCTAAATCTGACCACCTGAGTTCAATTCCAGAGACCCACGTGGTGGTAACAGAGAACCTAACTCCTGAAAATTGTTCAGTGATTCCCACACGTGGGCCATGGCACACTCAAACCCACATATCCCACCCCCAAAGTAAATATATAGAAATGTAATGAAAAAATTTAAATGATTGAAAAAAATTTGGTAGGAGTATACATTAGTCTAGATTCTAAGGAAGTGAACTCAACAACACTAACATTTGATACACCCCAACTCTGGACTTTGCACCATGGAACTGTGAGTTCATCCCTTGTATGAAAGATTCACACAAAGGTTCAAGTTCATACATGAATAGATGCTTAGTACAGCATTGTTTTCTGGTAAAAGACTAGAAACAATCAGATTGTTCATTAATCCAGGGACTCATTAAAGAAGCCCCAAGGTTCTTGTGTGGATTCTAGATAAGGTAAAAGGAATGATGTAAATAAATGTACATGTACTGCCACACACCATCTAAGAGGCATACTGTTAAGAAAAAGAGTCAAATATAGTGTATCACTTCTATTTGTATTAAAATAAAAAGATATGGTAGATCTTTTTATTTGTTTGCTTGCTTGTTTGTTTGTTTGTTTGTTTTGAGACAGGAATTCTCTGTGTAGCTTTGACCATCCTGAATCTTACTCTATATTCAGAGATCTGTTGTGGAAAATACTAAAAAAATCAAGCCAGCATGTTCCCAAGCTAGTGCCAGCAACCGGAGGGCCATAGGTCTCCCACCAGGTGATTTCACTTGGCAGTTCCTCTGCCCGCAATGCCCCACACACTCCATGGTCACCCATCACATTACCTAATTACCCGGTAGAATTAAAACTCTTAAAGCTTGTAGTTAACCAGTCGGACTTATGTATCAATAAACTCACAATTTACAGGATACCAATACAATAATTACACAGTCAGTTGATAATGATGAAAGCTTTATCTCAATTAATCTAACCTTGTGACATCTTCAAGTCAGCCTCCATTCTCCTTTCTCTTTCCTGAGCCGCTCCCAAACTCTCTCACTCTTAGCTCCTCCTCCCTTTTCCTTGTCCAATCACAGGCCTCTTGCTGCCCTAATGTGATATTGGGCAGGAAAAATCCTGCAACAGAGATCTATTTGCCTCTACCTCCTAACCCTAACCTTAAGCCTGAGCCCTAGGATTAAAGGCCTGTGCCGCCTCTGTACAGCTGATATAAAAGATCCTAAGAGGCACTTGGTATGTATGGCCTATTTCTAGAAGGTACAGAAAAAGAAATTGCTTTTGAGAAAGTGATCACAAGTCCTAGGTTTCTGGAGAAAGTCTTCATACCAAGATAAAATTCATAGCTTGGTTGCATAGCAGGAGCCTATAACGTCAGCTCTTGGGAGGCAGAGGTGGGAGAAATACATGTTCTTGGCCAGCCTAAGACACATAGCAAGTCCCTCATGAAGAACACACAACATACACATAATTACATATCCATTATGGATCTAAAGTATTTAATTAATTAAAAATATATATACCCATAAAACAAAGTTATCACGTTTTCCACACATTTTTCTCTTGTAGCTCAAGCTGTCCCAGAACTATGTATATGCATAAGTTGACCTCAAACTCACAGTGATCCTGTTACCTCAGCCTCCTAAGTGTGCCTCACACCTGCCTCATTCTCTGCTGTGTTGAGGTACATGACTGACTAGCATTGACGACAGTCATGGTATTGTACAACATGGCCGACATTTCCAAAAAACATCTTCATTGGCTCCAATGGGATGTCTGCTACTAATCTTGGTGTAGGTTATATATTTTTAAAATTTTCTATATTACTGTTTGGTTGTCTAGAGGTAGGACATCCTCATGTAACCCAGGCTGACTTTGAGTTCTCTGTATTTCCTAGTGCAACCTTAATTTTCTGAATAGAATCATTTACAGTCCAGAGCGACGGCAAACTTACTATACAGCTGCCCTAAACTTCAGTGGCTAGTCCCATCTAGCCCCTGCCAGACATTTCTGACCACCTGCCTGTAGTAGCAGCCACAGGCCCCAGCTTCTCCCAAGACCTCACATGGCTATTGCGTTCTTCTCCCTCCAAAGCATGGTAAAACTCTCCTCTCCTTCTTTGCATCTCCCTTTGCCTCCAGGGACCCAGGAGTCCTGCCTATACTCTCTGCCCAGCAATTGGCCCATGGCTTTCTTTATTGACAGATCAAGAACCAATTGGGGAACAGGACCTTAACATCAGCACTGCTCCCCTATACTTCTACTCAGTGGGATCTGGAACTCAAAAGTTTCAAGCATGTGTGCCCTCTCATGTAAACTTTAGAAGGGAGATAAGAATAAAGTGGTTGATTCCATATAGTCCATCTCCAATAGGCTCATGGTCTATTGGCTTAAACTGTCCTATTCACTGCAGGTGGATGAGGGTAATTGACTTTAGAAGCAATATCTTCAAAGGGTTTCTTTGTGCGTCCCACACTGGGTCACAGACATTGGGACTGATGGAGAGAGACCATGACCAAGTATAATCCTGTCCTCAATCACACTTTCTCATGTGTAATTACAACTCACGGATTCCTCCTGTCTCCTGTCCAATAAACCAGAAGCTATATGAGCATGTGACTCACTATGGTAGCTCCACCGCCAAGCCAGGCACACTGTAAGTGGTCAGGAAACATTTAATCAAGTGTCGAATGAATGAGCACAGCACCTTATTTTATATAGGAGGAAGCGACAGTTTCAGGAGCCGGTTTTTTAAGAGATGGGGTAGGCAGGCAGGCTTCTGCATCCTGCAGGCAGCATGACTGACTGACTGACTGACTGACTGAATACTAGCATTTATTCTCCCTTTGTTCTTCGGGGTCTTCTTGTACATAGACCTAATAATTGTGGAGCTAAGTCCAGCCTTTTGATTTTATAAACAAGGAAGTGAGGCCTAGAAAGAGCAATGGTATCCAAGGACACAGAGAGAGAGAGTAAGAGTCCTGTCTGAGCCCAGCCCAGTACCTAGTCTCCTGCCTCTCAGGCCAGCTCTTTCTTTGTAAAAGTATAAGGAAAAAAAAAAAAAAAGAAAAAAGAAAAAGCAGAGCTGCACTGGCCTCTTGCCAAATCCCTGCAGGAGGTCACACAGCCAAGCAGCTCTCTGAGTTCCTCTCTATTCTTAGCCTGAACTCTCAATGACTCTGATCTCCAGCCCTTTTCCCTCCTCTTCCCTTTGCTTGGCTTCTTGTGTATGTGATTTGTGTTTTAATAAGTGGAGCTACGTGTAGGAAACAGGCTTCAGCCAGTCCTGCTGCAGACGCCCCCCCCAAAGAATAACCTTGAGACAAGAAGGCCTGAGAAAATAATTGGCTTCCTTTCCTCTCAAGTGACCTCAAGTGTCCAAGAGCTGCTCTCTCTGTCGCCGGTCACAATTGCCAGTGAGGCTAAGCTGCCCAGAAAGAGGGCAAAATCACCAGGAACAAGTTGCAAGGGGGACTGACTGCTGGTGTTTGCCATAGAAGCCTCATTAATTTGATTATTTTTTTTCATGTTATAATGTAATTAGACCACTTCCTCCTTTCCTTCTTTCCTCCCTCCAAACTTCCCAAATATCCTTCCCTGTTCTCTCTCCATTGACGGCCTCTTTTTCATTAATCACTGTTACAGGTATCTATGTGTATGCATATACACATATATTCTATAAGTTTGTATATTTTCTGGGCTGACCACTTGGTGTTATATACCCAGTTTGTGTGTTTTGCCCTGCAGAAGACAGTTTCTTCCACTCTAGGTGTTCCACGGTTGCCTATAGTTCTTTGTGTAGGGTTAGTGCTTTGTGGATTTGGGGGCAAAATGTCTTCTGTTGTCATCCTGGTTCAATTCATGTTTAAGCAGTCATGTTGGTGAAACTTGTTTTTTTTTGTTTTTTTGTTTTTTTGTTTTTTTTTTACATGATTTATTTATTTATCATATGTAAGTACATCATAGCTGTCTTCAGACACTCCAGAAGAGGGTGTCAGATCTCATTACAGATGGTTGTGAGCCACCATGCGGTTGCTGGGATTTGAACTCAGGACCTTCGGAAGAGCAGTCAGTGCTCTTCATCACTGAGCCATCTCCCCAGCCCACGTTGGTGAGACTTGTAAAGGCTAGCATCTGACAATCCTAGAAGACACAATCCCACAGGAAACTTGCACGGTGACGGGAGAGGCATGGTGGGAGGCGGGGGAAGGATTGTCACAACTGCATTTGGATTGATCGTGGTTTTCTGTAATGGTCTCGGTTGGGGAAAAAAAAATAGTTTTTCTTTGTTGAGAGTTGAGGACTACACTTACCTGTGTCTGTGAGGACAACTATGCAAAATGTAATTAGGGATTTTGCTGGCTTAGTAAAGTGCTGGTTGTAGGTTCTCCTCCATGATTCATGACTTTACTATCCCTGAGTAGTTAACTAAGTTCCCACTATCAGGCAGGATTTCTTTTCATTTGATCTTTTATTTATTTATTTGTTTATTTATTTACACTCCAGGTTTTATTCCCCCTCCCAAGTCCACCCTCCAACTGTTCCACATCCCATACCTCCTACCCATACCCCTGTCTCCACGAGGATGTCCCCCAACCCAACCAGACCTCTACACTCCCTGAGGCCTCCAGTCTCTTGAGAGTTAGGTACATCTTCTCTGACTGAACCCAGACCCAACAGTCTTCTACTGTGTATGTGTTGGGGGCCTCATATTAGCTGGTGTATGCTGCCTGGTTGGCAGTCCAGTAGTCTGAGAGATCTCGGGGGTCCAGGTGAGTTGAGACTGCTGGTCCTCCTGCCGTTAAGTCTAGTTAGAGAGCAGTTGGTCACCACCTAGGTATGAGTGTATAAGTGTGATTACCGCATGCTTCTGGTTATTGTACCATGCTGGTCGTTGTTGGGGTATATAGGCATCACAGCTGGGTGAGACCTGTTGCTTGCCTCCCTTCTTTGGAAGTTTGTATGATGCCTTCCGTACCGTGAAAGCAAGTCCTTAAAGAGAAGGATTTCAGACAAGTTCCAGCTCAGGGGCCGCTGGGTGCTATGTCTCAAAAGCATGGTGGTTTTAGCAATAGGGACTTGTCTTCCACCCCTGGGGTGGGGAGGTGGGCAACAGAAGGCAACAGCAATAGCCTGTAATGTTTTGTCAGTCTCTTGGACAACCCTGACCAACAACTTAAAAGGGGGTTTCTCGTGCCTCATGTTGGGGGGTTTTATTACATAGTTTCTCCTTATGACTTTTTTCAGACACCTTTACAGTTATTTTACCCTCTTCTCTACTTCTTCTGTATTGATCTGTACCCCCTCCCTATCTTGAGCCCCTCCCATTTTTCTCATTTTTGTAGACTTCTTTCTCTGTATAAACACCTGCTCTGTCCAAACATGGGATCAAAGGAACTTAAGCTGCTCCCGGTCTCCAATTACTGAAAAGGACAAAACCAAGAGAGGATACAAGATATGACAGCGGTGTGCAAAATGACCAATGGGAACATCTCTCTCACATTCAAGTGAGGCAAAGATTGCTCCAGGCAACAAGAAGTCAGAGGATGAATTGGAACCGGGTCTCATGTATCCGATGCCTATTGCTTGCCACACATTATGCTATGCTGGGTGTTACTGTCTATTACCACATAACAAATGACTTTAATATTTGTGGCTTCACACAACAGACATGTATTATCTGACCATTTCTGTGGTCAAGGATCTAGGTGCAAGATTTGGATGCCTCTAGTTGGGAGTGTGGTTAAGCTTTCAGCCTAAAGACTGGTTGGGGTTAAAGGGAATCGAACGTCAAGCTCACTAACATGGTCTTTTGTAGGAGGATAACCTGCCTTGTGTGTGTGTGTGTGTGTGTGTGTGTGTGTGTGCTATGTGAGTGTGTATGATTGTGTGTATATGCACATACATACTCGTGTGTTCTTGTAATAGTAGTATGGGAAGAAGATTGTCAGTCACATGTAGAAAGCATGATACATTACAGGTGTTTAAACTCAGCACTGTGGAGGTAAGAGTGTTGCCAGGGTGTTTGGTTTTTCTTGAGGTCTGTACTCTCATTCTGTGATCCCACAGCCTCTTTTCTGGGCACACAGACCCCTGATACCTCTGTTCTAAGAAGGATACTGTTCTATCAGAGCCCCGCCTCTATGACCTCTCTTAACCTTATTTAGCTCTTCAAAAAGCCTGATCTTCAAAAACAACCAAACGAAGGCCTAGGGCTTTTCAAGAGAGCAACATTCAGTTGTAATAGCAGGTAAATGTATTTTGCCCCCTCGTCTGGCATAAGGAAATGACAATCTACTTGCACAGGTAGATTTG